>JANZLC010024796.1:0-25555 GCA_026413385.1 Erythroxylum gracilipes
ATTAAATAAATTTATTTAATTAAAAATAATTTATCTTTAAATTTTATCTAAAATGTAATTATTATCAGTGATAAAAATACAACTACATTAATATTAACAACTAAACAAAATTTTGTTTTTATTTGAAAGAAAAACAGAAATAAAAATTGAAAATAAAAATTGAAAACTACAACAGAAAAACATGAGTAGAACCAAACGGTTATGTATATGTTTTTTTTTTCAAATGTTAATGTTAGAATGTTAAAATCAATGACGAAAAAACTTAATTTGCTCATCTGGGTTTAACTGTAAATTTATAAATTGTTTAATTTTTAGTTCGATTTTTAAATTTTTGGTCAAATTTATTTTAATAATTTTTATTGTTAAAATTTTATTAATTAATTAGTTAATTTTTGTAAATTAATAAGTTCTTATAAGTTAAAATAAATTAATTAGTTTTCATTTAACAATCTCTTTTTTCAATTTAATTTCAAAGTTTTCAATAATTAATGACAATCTCTTCCAATCATATTTCAAATTATTTAATATTATTAAAATTTTAATCAATAATTAAAGACAATCTCTTCCAATCATATTTTAAATTATTTAATATTATTAAAATTTTAATCGAATTTGTGAAAATTCAATTCTAATTAAATCTTTTAAAATTCAAATTTGTTGTTTTATGGGTCTGGTTTTTAAAAGGTTAGTTCGGTTGATCGGTTTGGCCAATAGCAAAATCAGATGAACTTCAAAATGTAATTTTAAACAGCTTAGCCTGTGACCCAAGTCCTACTCACCCACCTTTGAAGGCCCGAGGACGCTGGAATTCTCTCGCAATGAATTTCCGGTCTTCGATTCTTTTATACCACTACCACCCCACGTTGTCCTTAGATTTCGTTGACGTTGTCTTCTCGGTTTTATAATTATGCCCCTTTGTTATACGCTTTCACGCTTGATAAAGAAAGAGAGACTTTGTTGGAGGAATAGAACATCACCAAAAAATGGCTGCTTTGTTACTTCTTCGTCGAAAGCTCTCAACTTTTGCATTTTCTCGCGTTCTAGATGGTCAGAAATTTGAAGTTGTTTGTTCTTTATTTCTTGACTAATATATAGCGAATCATTTTTTATTTTACCGCTTTATTTGTTTTCTGGGTTCGAGTTTGTTCTTGTTTTTGAGTATATGCAAATGTCTCCTTTATTGCTTTTGAGTTCTGAACTCGATTATTTAGCATTTGTATTTGTGTATTTCTGGTGGAATGCGATTAGTTTTGGTGCGTTTTTGAAAGTAATGTTTATCTATGCGAATGTAATGGTATAAAGAGGAACTGATAGAACTCAAGTGCTCACGTAAAGAAGATCTTGCTTGATGGGACTTATTTTCGGTTGGGTATATATCTATATCTATATATATATATATATTTGGGCTTGTTACTGAATCTATTGGATAGCTGTTGTAATAACAAAGTATAGCTAAAATAAAATGGATTTCTAGTACTATTTTTATTCTAATCATGTTAAGTTTAACAATGTTGATTGCTCAATGCATTGCTGAAATTTATTTGAGCAATGCTGAAATTTATCAATGTTGCCACTTTTAATCTACTAAAGTAGATGCTTGCATGAGTTCTTTATAATTTTAAAGGATCTATGCCAATATTTAATTTACTGCTCGGATCTTTCTCATACCCTTCTCTCCCTTTTTTTTTTTAACAGATAATGTAGAAGGATTTCGGTTGCATGTGGAATTGAACATAAGAGCTTTAGTTGGTGCTTACAGTTTGTCGAGACAATATAGCAACCTAAGCGGTGCTAAAAAAATTGATTTTACGGACTTGACGTAAGAAATTTTCCACTTCTATAGTAGAATTTAGTTTATTCCTGCATGAATCTTCACGAACTCTTCTTTTATTCAACCAAAGCACTTCATTTCTGTAGTTTCTTAAGATGAAGCTACTTGACTAAGAGATATTTGAATGGATAAGTATGCTAGTTCTTTGTTCTCTTTTCCATTGTTTCTGGTAAATTTTTCTTTGTTTTTGCTTTTTTTTTTTGGTTCTATGAGTCCATTTTGATTTTAATTTTTGCAGTATATATACCCTTCTGGGACAAATTGAGTTTACTTTTAATTGATGGTTCAACTATATTGTTATTGATAAATATTACATCTTAAGTTACAGAGTGTTGATTACTATATTGTTACACTTTATTAATTGGATTCTTGGAAACTCAGTTGTCCTCATACGTGGTACCCAAATGCTCGAAGAAAGAACCGTAAGGTCATCCTCCATGTAGGTCCAACAAATAGTGGGAAAACTTACCAGGCTTTGAAACGGCTTGAGTCAAGTCCTTCTGGTAAGTATGCTGTTGTTATTTCCCAAGATTCTTTGTGGATGTTACTAAATGTACTTGAAGAAACAGAAATGGGAATGTAAACAAGCACTTATATTGGCTGATTACTTACATTTTTCCATCACTTGTAGGCATATATTGTGGTCCTTTGAGGTTGTTGGCATGGGAGGTGGCAAAACGCTTGAACAAGGCAAAAGTTCCTTGTGATTTGATAACTGGACAAGAGAGAGATGAGGTTGATGGTGCAAAGCACAAGTCTGTGACTGTTGAAATGGCTGATGTGACCTTTGATTATAGTTGTGCTGTTGTTGATGAAATTCAGGTATATTGATATTTCAATTATATGATCAGCCAAATGAACTTGAAGTAATACATGCATATATGGTGTGATGGGTATTTGGTTTCTTAAATAACATATGTTGGTCCTTTTCCTTTGTTGCCATGTTCTCAATGGGCCAGAAGATTATAAGATGTTAATTAGGCTCATGTTAGGGTTATGGTGTCTATCTTATCTTATATGAGGCTAATTAAGGCGGTATTTAACATGATTTGTTGGGAAATGTTTTGTTGATTTAATTTTAGGAAAGTTTGTAATTTTACCATTTTAATATCCTTTGATGGAAATTTGTGATTATGTATTAGAGAAGTGGTTACTCATTGAACATTGCTTTAGTTAAGTGGTGGAATATGAACATATTTATGAATACAGTCTTTTCATTTTCATTTTCTTCAGATGCTGGGATGTAAGACAAGAGGATTCTCATTTACACGAGCTCTCTTGGGAATCTCAGCTAATGAGCTTCACCTTTGTGGGGATCCAGCTGCCGTTCCTCTCATTGAGGAAATATTAAAAGTGACTAGTGATGATGTTGAGGTAACATTGTGTTTGGTTCATGGCTTGATCAAACTTTCTGTTTTGCTTTCTCAAGATGATTTTGATATTTCTCATTTACGCCAACTATTATCTTAGAACATTCATCAATATCATTTACGCTAACTATTATCTTAGAACATTCATCAATATCTATGTGTGTGTGTGTTATGTGTCTGCGTAGGAGTGTATCATCTGTATCCTATCATTACTTGATGATCAACAAGATGACATTGATAAAAGACGGAAAACTGCTGCAAATGACAGTTTATTGCAATCTTATCTTAATGATTTGAGTAACTTTGTTTTTCAACTTCTTCTTTATTATCATTAGGGTAGTTTCATTGTAAAATTTGCTAACTTCTTTCCAGAATAAAATTTAATACATATCAAAACCTTTATGAAATATTTTATGTTAAGGGTGCTTCTCTTACTCTTTCTGTGAAATAATTTAGCTCCTGAGTTTCCCTATGGCGGATCTTATAGTTCCTTGAATATGTTAAATGATAGAAGATTTATCTTTGTAAGGGATGCATGTTGAAATTTGACTACTATTTGATAGAGTATCAAAAATTTCCATCATAAATAGTGCAAAATGTTTTAAAATCCAATGGTTGTCGATGCAAAAGAGTTTAGAGTTTACAAAAGAAGCAAAATAAGGCAAATCACTTAATCACAAGCTTTAATTTGGTGGAATGAAGAGTTGGAGTTGAGGTGATATCAAAGGTAATAAGGTTGAGATTTACTTTATGCTAGACGTTCCTTATTAGATAATAAGTAATAATAAGTTAGATATATTATCCTAGTTGTTTAAGACTTGAGTCTATTCAAGAATAAAAAAATTCATTATTATTATTTTGTATATTCTAGTTAAAAATTTCTTTATTACTAGAATAAGGGTTCTACGAACTTATATGTGTGTGTGTGTGTACTCAGCCCTTCGATAAAGAAATCTTGAATTTTCTCTATAAACTTGAGTTTTTAGTTAAAAGGGGAATGCTTTATCTAAAAGTGATTCTTAGAATCTAGGAGTAACTACTAGTTTCGTACCTTCAATTGTTTATTTAATTCACCGAAAGTCCAACACTTTTGGCCTGAATTTCCAGCATCCAATACCCCAAAGCTCTAGCCATTCATACCTAAAATTTCAGCCATATCAAACTTAAAATTCCAGCCATATTAAACTTGAAATTCCAGTAACTAGATTGTGTAAGATTTGTGAGCAACAACTAATTGATATCTAAACTACTCATCCTACATCAGTTGCATATTTTCTTTTGCAGAATACTAAACATTTGTTGGATGGTATCAATTAAATTTTAGAGTTATCTCACCACTTTAAGATACTTTTGATCCTTTCTTGGAAACTATGCTGTATAGGTCCGTCATTACAACAGGCTTTCACCATTAATTCCGTTGAAGAAACCGCTTGGATCATTTCACAATATACACAAAGGTGACTGTATAGTGACCTTTTCTCGTCAAAAGATATACAAGCTGAAGGTTAGCAACTATTGCAACTTTTTCTCCCACATTTTTCTTTCCTTTCATTTTATTCTTCTCTTCCTCTTTTAGTTCTGTTGTTGCATACATGATCTTTTCTTTTTTAAATTCAGAAATATAATGTTGCCTATGGAATATACACCATATGTAAGTGTATGCAATATACACCTGTTGGGTATCTGTTCACTCCTTGATGCTCTAGATAAACATAATTAGAGCAAAATAAGTGATAGGTTGGTATTATTTTTATCAGACTGAAACTCGTTTTTAGTGATATTTAGATGATAATTGTATTATTTCATGAGACTAATCTCATAGGGTAATGTCTTAGTGACATTTGGATTATGTTTCACACATATCTCATCTTGAGCTTCCACATATGTGGCATCTTAGAATTGTTAATTAGGCTCGAAAACATATACACTGTATATTGATAAATCGTTCACTTGGAAGAAAAACTAGGTTATGTAAATTTGCAATTATGTGAGATGGGGTTTTCTAAATGAGGAAATTAACCAAGATTATAATGTTATTAAAATAGTTAGAGTATGTATATTTTCCCAAAAATTTGGAGAGATTTACTTTAATTTTGCTAGATGTTTTCCTTAAGAGTGTTGCAAGAAGTACTCTTCTATAGTGCTAAAAAAGGGACATGGTTTTGAAATGCAAAACATCTACCTTTGTTTGAAATCTGTGTTTTTGCTAAATCTGAAATACTACTTGTCTGGCCTACTAACTTTCTATGGAACTCTCCAACTTCTTTGCCGTTGCTAGAAAGAGATTGAAAATGGGGGAAAGCATCTCTGCTCTGTAGTATATGGTTCGTTGCCACCGGAAACTCGAACTAGGCAGGTTTGGTTCCTTCTAACTTCAGAAAATGATTGCTTTTCACCATACGGTCAATTTCCTGGAATTGATCTCAATTTGGTACTTGTCACTTAGACTAATGTGTGCTTTTCTTCGAAGGGAAATCTTTCTATCTGTGCATTTTATATGGGCCAATTGATCTTCTCTGTGCAAATATCTAACTGCAGCATTTGGATTCATGCTCTTATACTCGGTGGAAAACTTTGTAGTACCTTTTTGTTAAATATTGTTCTGATTGATGATACCATTTTCTTGGGGGCTCAAAATATGAGTTTATTGTCTATATCCTTAATTTAATATATGTTTCATTAGTGTGGCTGAATGGACTTGTTCTTTAGAATTGCAGGCAACAATGTTTAATGATTCAAGCAGTGAATTTGACGTTCTTGTGGCTAGCGATGCCATTGGGATGGGTCTTAATTTGAATATTTCCAGGATCATATTTTCAACCATGCAAAAGTTCGATGGTAATGAGATGAGGGATCTGACTATAGCAGAAGTCAAACAAATTGCTGGTACATGCAGCATAAAAGTTGGATTTTCACTCTCACTTAGCATTCCAACTCTTTTTTATTCTTTTTAATTTTTTTTCCCTCTTTTGATACTGGGACAGGGGTGGGGGGTGATTTCTCAATCGACCATGCCGTCTTTTTAGCTAGGGATGAATGTTTTCTACTATCTAAAAGTTGGAGATTGGTCATGCTTCATGGGATCGAATTTTTTTTTTCTGAGAAATACTTTTCTTTTAACCTATTTTTTGTGTGAGCATTTTGAATGTTTCTTGTATGCTCATGTTGCAGTGTTAAGTGACTAAATGTCTCATTGGTAATATCTTTGTATCCTCTGGGCCATTAGATGGTTGCCTTCAGTTAACTATTTGTTAAGTTTAAGAAGTAATTATTTTATTATTACTATGTTTCTTTTGTTTGGTCCTGTTTGCTTTGTTCATTGTTTTATAATTTTTTTTCTCAAAGAAATTGATTCATTCTGAATGCTTCAAGTTTGACTTGACTCTTTGTCATGATTTACTATATAACTAAACACCTATGACTTGAAAAGGATTTGTTGTACTTTCCTGAAGTTGCAACACTAGAGTCATTTTCACCTGTGCTTTTGAATTGATAGAAATTTTAATGCTCTTATGTGCATGCATCAATTCTATCGGTCTACCCAAATCTTTAAATACTTGCAACTATTCTTTCTTTATTTGCTTTGAGAGCTAGAAATGCACTCTTCAAGCTGAACAATTGTGAAAACACTTCTTTAGATGCTTTTTATAATAGGCATGGCTATTGGACCCGACCTCGGCCAGAGTTGACTGGGCTCGACCTTGCCCGAGACCCGACAGTCAATTGCAAAACAATGTTATTTTGAAAGCTTTTTTTAAAAAATAAGAGCCTGGGCCCCGAGGCAGCCCCAGGCACGACCCTGCCTAGCCCATTGCCATCCCTATTTTTAATTGATCATGGAGTTCCTCAAAAGATCAGGCAATTGGTGGCCATATTATAGCTATTTATGTCATATTGTTGCATTATCATTCATAATATCATCCAACAATGTGTTATGCATCTTATTTCCCTAATTTGTTACATCTTAATTCATTTGGGTTTGTTTTCTTTATATAACTAGTTTAGTGACCGTGCAGGAAGAGCTGGAAGGTACGGATCTAAATTCCCAGATGGAGAAGTAACTTGTCTAGATGTAGATGATCTACCTTTGCTTCACACATCCTTGAATTCTCCATCTCCTATCTTAGAGGTGACTCAATCTGTGACTTTAGAATTGCGCAATTGTTGTTTTCATCATATTTTCAGTTTTTGTATTTCTTAACCCTTTACACATGTATGCTGCAGCATGCTGGATTATTTCCTACCTTTGATCTCATGTATATGTATTCACGTTTACACCCAAGAAAAGGCCTTTATCATATATTGGTGGGTTGCTATAATGTAATTTCTTTATTGCTTATGTTTGTTTTATCTTTGAATAGATACTAATGGCTCATTCAGTAATGGGAGGTACCGACACATTTCAAACATCTGCAATTAGGTTTTCTCATTGTCAGGAAGTTTTAGTCGATCAAAGAAACTTTTTAAGCAAAAGGTTTACAATAGTAAACTGACATAAATAACCAATTTTCTTTTTAATTAAAATTCTAATTTTAAACAAAGACGGATAGGTATCTCCTTCAATCTGATTCTCATATAACCAGAAGCAAAAGAATTGGTGTCATTTCTCTTTTGACTGTTGGGGAGGGGGTATTTTACAACGTAGATTGAATAGACAAACACTATTCTTTTGTGTATAATTTTGCATTGAGTTATTCTGGTTTATCAAAGTGTTGAAAAATTATGATATTCTTGTAGTGGCTGTTGTTTGGACTAGTCAAACTTTTGCAAGGCCCTTGCACTTGGACAATAGTGGTACATATTAGCACTTTTTCCTCAACTATCTCAAAATGACTTCTTTTTTTCCTTTCCTGGTAGGAATATTTTCTAGAGAATGTCAAGCTGTCACAAAACTACTTTATTACGGATGGCGCGGAAATGTTGGTTTGTACTTTTAACATATTCCTCTTCTAACTCACAGGAAAGGGATGTAATTTTAGCAATATGGAATCTAATATTATCTTCCTTATTTCAAACAATTTAATATTTTCTTTCTTCATGCAATTTAATTTCCCTTTGAACTTGGTTTATATTAATTGTCGTTATCAGAAAGTTGCTGCTGTTATTGACGAAATGCCACTTTCCTTGCATGATAAGTACCTCTTTTGTATCAGGTGAAGTCTGTAACTCACATTAACATTCCAATTGTTGATGGTTTTTCTTAAGTACATCCTTTTAGATATTTTCTGGTATCTTGTATATTGTTTCTTGAGAAGTGTTCAATCAGAATTTAGGAGTAGCTCGGCCATATTGACATCACTGACATTTTTGATGTGCAGTCCAGTTGATATGGATGACGATATTTCATCTCAAGGTTTGACGCAGGTGAATACTATATCATTTATTGATGTGTTTGTCAAAATAGTGTTGGGTTTTTCTTTTTCTTTTTGTCCTTTTTGGATTCAAGCGGTGTTGGATATACTAAAACTTTAATGTCTTTACCTATTAGTTCGCTCAAAGTTACGCAAAGAAAGGCATTGTTCGACTGAAAGAAATATTTACACCTGGGACACTTAGGGTTCCACAAACAGCAAATGCCCTGAAAGAGCTTGAATCCGTTCATAAGGTTAGACTTATTCAAACCAATTTTTTGAATAATGAGGACATCTTTTATCCAAATTATAGTACTTGAACTGGATGGTTATGGATGATTGTGATTACAGAACCTTTGGGCTATTTAGTAAAGGAAGCACATGCTATGTATTTTTACCCCTAGCTATGTCAGTTTTGTTGGTATAGTTTGTGAAATTGGATGTCACCTCTTTCCAACAGGATGAAATATCATGATTATCAATTATGTTGAAATTGTGGAACCATAAACTATTGCATTTGTATCATATCAAATGTATGTCATACGAAATGATTGTGATGTAGGAAAAATAGAAGAAGTACTAGTTAGTAGCTAAAACTCACAAAATTAGGTATTCAATCTTAGACTAGGATTTTAGGGTTTAATATCACTGAAATTTAGGTTAGAATTGCTGGAATTTAGTGAGTAACACAAAAATTGATGGTAGGAAACTAAGAATCACTCATAAGCATCACTTGTAGAAGAAAGCATCATGCCTTTTAGTTGAAAACTCAAGTTTGTAGAAAAATTTCGGAGTTGTTATTATAGAAAGGTTGAGTATATACTTTTATTGAGAAGTTCTTAGAACCATTGTTCGAGTAGGAAATGGTTGTTAATAAATTTAAATCCTTTTCTAATAAAAATTTTATAAATTTAAGTCCTAAATAATTAAAATAATATAGCTAAAATAAAACAACATATTTAAGTAACTACTACTTCTTATATTACATGATAATATAAATTTCAGCCTTATCTTTATTGTCAACTCAATAAAGCTTATATCCCACCAAATTAAAGCTTATAGTTGACTAATTTTCTTTTGTTATTTCTTCTATAGACTTTAAGCTTTTTTGCATTAATTCTCTTTTGCTTGTTTGAAGTCTTCCTTCGACGTAGAATGTGACAAATACTAATCATATAAGTCTAGATTCAACTTCCAAAATCCAAATTCTATAAATTCAAGTACTTTAAGTTATAGGTCTCCCTTTCCACTTGACAAGAACTTGTTGATATCCTCCATCTATTGTGGCTACAATTTGTTCATCAAGAACATCTTCTATCTCCTTTTTAAGATGGGGGAATGTTGGAATTCTCACAACTATAGTAGGAGATTGTGTATCATCATATCCATGATAAATAGTGAAGTCTGCAATATTAAAGATAGGACTAATTCCCATGTCACTTGGTAATTCCAAAACATAAGCATTAGTACTTATTTTCTTGATGATTTTATAAGATCCAACATTCCTAAATGAAGTTTCTTATATTTCCCTTTTGATTAATGCTCTCGATGAATCCTAGCCATCACCATATTCCCTTCACTGAATTCCATTGGTCGATGATGTTGATCAGCATGTTCCTTTCATCATACTTCATCAAAGATGTGTCTCATGTGTTGTGTAGAACCTTTATTTTTTACATTAACTTGTGTTGTTTATGCTGGAGGAACTAGATCAATGGACTTCCTTGGTTGAACTCCTAAAACTATCTCAAAAGTGTTCTTACCCATAGATCTATTTATAGATGGCTGTATGCAAATTCTGCCGTAGGAAGAATTAGTTTCCAATTTTAAACATATCTCCAGCCAAACATCTTAACAAGTTGCCCAAGTTTATATTCACAACCTCCGTTTGTCTATTGGCTTGGGGATGGAAAACATTTGAAAATTGATGCTTACTGTGCAATGTTTTTCATAAAATTCTCCAAAAATAACTTATAAACTTCACGTGACAAACATTCTCTTTGAAGAAGAGTTTATTAACATGGACAATATCATAAGTCTTCAAACATGGAATGCAATGACTCATCTTAGAAAACCTATCCACTATCACAAAAATAGAATCATAACCTCTTATAGTTTTAGGAATTTTTAAGATAAAATATGTACTTATGTCTTGCCATAGTATGATGCACGAGCAATGGTGTCTATAATCTACAGTTTTTGGTTCTTTCCTTTAGCTAATTGACATGTCCGACACTGCCGTATTACCTTAGACACGTCCTACTCTAACGAGGGCTAATGAAAGTGTAGATTCTGTTTGATATGAGTGTAGATTTACCATATTATAATCCCTTAAATCTAGGGATTATAATTTCCTTAGAATTGTATATAAATATTTTACAATCCTCATGATAAAATATAGAAAACATATTTTCAATACTCAATTTGGTATTAGAGCCATTTAAGGTTCTAGTTACGGTAGTTTAGGGTTTCAGCCGCTGTTATGAGCGCTGACCCATCTTGCTCCGGTCTTTCGGTGTCCAAAGCAACACCACCATTAGGTTAAGAGAGTGCCGATCGGCCAGCCACCAAAGCGCCGCCGTCATACGCCTCCCCAGGCACCGCTACTTTGTCTTTGTGTCTCCGGCATGTGAGAGCTACGTGCCGCCTTCCAGGCCACTGCCGACAGCACTACTGTCACCATTGTGTTCGTCGACGCCTCCTCTTTCTATTTTGACCCTTTTTGGTTCTAGGACTCACTGTTGTGACGTCACCCCTTCAGTTATTTTTCCATTGAGTACTGTTCACATGTTTTGTTCTAACTTCAGTGTTGCTTTTCTTGTTTACCTGTCTTCTCCATGGCTGAACTTGCCAAAGGTAAGCTTCCAAAGAAGAATTTGGTCTCCTTTGTCTTTTCCGGGTCTCCTACCATTACCTCGGAGAAGTTATATGGAAAGAATTATTTAGATTGGTGTAATGTTGTAGAAATTTGGTTTTTGGGCCAAGGATTATTTGATCACCTCTCTAAGAAGGTCTCTGACATTGCTGCATCAGAGAACGAAGAGTGGGAAAGGGCTGACTATTAGCTTGTATCCTTGTTATGGCAATCCATTGAGATTAGATTGATGGTCCACTTCCACCCTTACAAAACATGTTATGATATTTGGAAGAAGGCAGAAACTATCTATGCTAATGACATACAAAGGCTTTATGAGATGGCTCGTAGTTTATCATTACTTCAGATGACAAACACTGACTTGCCTTCTTATTTGAACAAGTCGCAGTCTCTTTGGGATGAAATCAAACTAATGATGATGAGTGATGATGCACAAAAGATGTCAACAAAGCTAGATAATATGCTTATGGTGTTTATTGTCCACGGTCTTCATAAAGAGTATGAATCTGTTTGGAATCAAACCTTGACGAGTCCTAATATTTCTACAGTGGAGGAACTCATTGATCGTTTAATTCGAGTTCCCTCGCCAAAGACTGATTCTCAAGCGGCCTTCGAGTCTTCTATTTTGGTCTCTAATTCATCTAATCGAGGAAGTCGAGGTCGTGGTTGTAGAGGGGTGGGTCGCAGCAGAGGTGGTAGACGCAACTTCCATTGTTCCTATTGTGATCAAGATGGACACACTCAGGATCGTTGTTACTCCTTACATGGATTTCCAAACAAAACAACCAATATCGCTCAGTCTTTGGTAAATGTTGAACAAAAGATTGAGTCTTAGTAAGATCATTGTCTTTCTGCCAATGAATATAAGTAATTCCTTCAATTTAAGGCAACTCAACAAGCCTCTTCTTTGGCCACTGTATCGCATACGAGTAATTCTACCATTTGCCTCTCCCATTCTGCTGGATCATGGATTTTAGACTCTGGTGCTTCTGATCACTTGGCTGATCCCTCTCTTTTCACTAAACTGTCCCTACCTAAAACACCCCACAGTGTTACTCTTGTTGATGGATCGAAGAAACAAGCCATTGGCATTGGACAAGCTTCACCTATTCCAACTTTATCTTTAAATTCCGTTTTATTTGTACCTGGCTGTCCCTTTAATTTAATCTTTATCAATCAACTTACTCGTACTCTAAATTGTTCCATAACCTTCAATTCTAATTCCTTTCTTATACAGGATCAGAGTATAGGACAGACGATTGGAGTTGGATTTGAATCACGAGGTCTCTACTACCTACAACCTCATTCATCTACCATATGTGTTGTTTCAGAGTCTCCTGATCTTCTTCATCGTCGTCTAGGTCATCCAAGTCTAGAAAAATTAAAGCAAATGGTTCCGAAGCTTTCTTGTTTGAAGTCCTTGAAGTGTGAGTCGTGTCAACTTGGAAAACATGTCTGGGTATCCTTTCCAAGTAGTGTCAGTACTCAAACTATGTCTCCTTTTGATCTCGTTCATTATGATGTTTGGGGTCCTAGTCATGTTACGTTTGTTTTAGGATATAGGTATTATGTTACCTTCATTGATGACTTTTCAAGATGTACTTGGTTATTTTTAATGAAAGATCGTTCTTAGTTATTTGATGCCTTCAAGACTTTTTGTTCAGAAATGAAGAACCAATTTGGAAAGATAATTCGGGTTTTGCGCAGTGATAATGCCAAAGAATACTTTTCTGCGTCATTCACGTCATTCCTGGCATCTCATGGCATCATACATCAGCCCAGTTGTCCTCATACACCCCAACAAAATGGAGTGGCTAATCGTAAACATCGTCATCTTATTGATACAGCTTGCACTCTATTAATAAATGCTAAAGTGCCTTTAAAATTTTGGAGTGATGTGGTACTTACCGCATGTTACTTAATCAATCGCATGCCATCTGCTATTTTGGGTAATAAGGTTCCTCATAGTATCTTGTTTCCTAGGGATCCTCTTTATGTTGTCCCCTTACGTCTGTTTGGTTCTACCTGCTTTATTCATAATCTCTCTCCTAGATGTGACAAGTTGTCTGCTCGCGCTATTAAGTGTATCTTTCTTGGGTATTCTCGGGTTTAGAAAGGGTATCAGTGTCATTCCTCCAATGCAAGCCGTTTCTATATGACTGCAGATGTTACCTTCATAGCTATTACCTGTGCCTCTTCTTGACTCATCTTTGGATCCACAGTTACAGGCTGATCCTTCCTCACGTCGATTTGGTATTACTTGTGAGCGACGACGACCAGACACATTAGAGCTTCCTCTTTCAGTTGATACTCGTGATTTAGTTCCAGCCCTAATCTCTTCTCCTGCTACGGTCCTGCCTGATACTTCTGATGACCAACCTATTGCACTTCGTAAAGGTACACGCTCTACTCGTAATCCTCATCCCATTTATTACTTTCTGAGTTACCACCGATTATCTCCTTCACACTATGCCTTTGTTTCTACTTTATCATCTATTACTATTCCTAAAACTGTTCAGTAAGCACTGTCCCATCCCCAATGGAGATAGGCTATGATTGATGAGATGACAACCTTGGTGTCCAATCATACGTGGACACTTGTTTCACTTTCACCTAGCAAACCTACAGTCAAATGTCGATGGATTTTTACTGTTAAAGTTGGTCCTGATGGACAGGTTGAACGATTGAAAGCCCGCCTAGTTGCAAAAGGATACACTCAGATCTATGGTTTGGATTACGAAGATGGCATCTGTTCGTTTGTTCTTATCTATGGCTGCCATCAAACATTGGCCCTTATATCAACTTGATATTAAGAATGCCTTCTCACATGGTGATTTGGATGAGGAGATTTATATGGAGCAACCACCTAGGTTTGTTACTTGGGGGGAGTTAGGCTGGGTCTGCAAGTTAAAAAAATCCTTACATGGTTTAAAACAGTCACCTCGAGTATGTTTTGGGAAGTTTAGCAAAGTCATCCAACAATTTGGCATGATTCGTTGCGGGGCAGATCATTTTGTATTTTTTAAATGCTCATCATCAGGTACCTTTATTTATCTTGTGGTATATGCGGATGATATTGTCGTTACATGTGATGATCAACAAGGCATTAAGGAATTGAAGCGATATTTGTTCAAGCATTTTTGAACTAAAGACCTTGGTCAGTTACGATACTTTCTTGGGATTGAAGTGGCCCAATCAAAGACAGGTATTGCTATCTCTCAAAGGAAGTATGCTTTTGATATTTTGGAAGAAACTAGAATGCTTGATTGTAAACCTATTGACACACTTATGGACCCAAATGTGAAGCTTTTACCTAATCAAGGGGAGCCCTATTATGATCCAGTCAGTTATAGAAGGTTAGTGGGAAAGTTGAACTATCTCACTATGACTAGACTTGACATTGCTTTTCCTATTAGTGTTGTGAGCCAACTTCTTAACTCACCATGTGAGAATCATTGGAATGCAGTCGTTCGGATCCTAAGGTACATCAAAGGATCACCTAGTAAGGGGCTTGTTTATGTGGATAGGGGTCATACAAAAATCATTGGATATGCTGATGCAAATTGCGCAGGTGATGTTAGTGACAGGAGGTCCACTTCTGGTTATTGTGTTCTTATTGGAGGAAACCTAATTTCCTGGAAGAGCAAGAAGCAAGCTGTTGTTTCAAGGTCTAGCACGGAAGCAGAGTATCGTGCTATGGATAATGCTACTTGTGAACTTTTGTGCTTAAAGCACTTGCTCCAGGAGTTGCAGTTTTGTGAGATTGTTCCTATGGAACTTGCTTGTGATAATCAGTCAGCTATGTATCTCTCATCAAATCCAATCTTTCATGAGAGGACCAAGCATATAGAAGTTGATTGTCACTTCATCAGAGAGAAAATCCTCTCAAACATCATTAAGACTTCTTATGTGAACTCTAGGGATCAACTAGAAGACATGTTGACTAAGTCCTTAGAGGGTCCTAGGATAATATATGTAACAAGCTGGATGCATCTGATATAAATGCTCCAGCTTCAGCTCCAGCTTGAGGGGGAGTGTTGATTCTGTTTGATATGAATGTAGATTTACCATATTATAATCCCTTCAATCTAGGGATTATAATTTCCTGAAATTGTATATAAATATTGTACAATCCTTTTGATAAAACACAGGAAAACATATTTTCAAGACTCAATTATCATCATCATCTAAACTATGAGTTGTGATGATAAGAGAGACAAATGGTTAAGGTAGAATAATAGTCATCATAGTTTAATATGTTATGTAACATTTATTATTATTATTATCATCATCATCATCATCACTAATAATAATATTAATTGTTATTATTATTAAGTAGCATCTTTAAAATCTTTAACAGATCACTCAAGTTAAAAATTCCAAGTTGGAGATTCCTATACAAACACATATTCAAACTTCAAAAAAGTAAATCATTTAGTCATAAAAAGAAAATTTTGCAAGAAGGAAATTGCATAAAATAAATACTATCTACACACCAATACCAAGAAGATTTTCCAAAAGAGGTACCTATTATCCATGTGACCAAAAAATCAAAGCGGTTTTGACCATCTCTCCAATAGTTTAAAAATCCAAATGAATAGATTTTCAAAGCCATTTCAAGAACGTAGATCCATCCTGGTAAACAAAAGTCAGTAAAGTCAAATCCTAATTCTATCATATCCCAAACAAGTGGAATAAGGGATTGTAACACAAACGTTAGAATTAATAAGCAATTGAACGCTTCAGTAATGTACGAGATAGTATATTTGAAAGGACAAGTGAAATGGATAATACAAGCCTACAAAACTCCAATGCATGATCTTTAAATAAGAGCCATTTTTTCCCAAAAACATCTTATAACGTTAGCATCATTCAAAACTCCAAAGCATGATCTTTAAATAAGAGCCATTTTTCCCAAAAACATCTTATAATGTTAGCATCATTTGGTGTGTGCATCATGCAGTGGTACTAGAAACATAACACTAGAGTTCAAAGAAACTTATTTAACTTGTATAATGAAATCATATTAATTATTCATCACAATTAATAAATCATGAAAATAATCACATACAAGAATCTCAAACTTTTCTCATATGTGATTAGTTTTTCACCAAAATTTGCAATGAATAGACCATCAGCTTCAAAATATATCAACAGACAACTAAAGCCAATGAGATAAAAACTTAGGTCACCTTGTCCTAGCTTTCAGTTTAGCAATACGTGCAACATCTCAAAGCAAATAAATATATATTAGGACAAGCCCTTACCAAAGGTGAACTCCACAATTTGCCACACTTTTTGGGCCGAATTGTTTTCTATATCAAGCTGTAAAAAATATTTACAACAAAGATTAGTATCATCAAGTTACCAATCAATCCAAGGAAGTATGCAATACAAACACTTCTTGGTTGTACAAATCTTTTTAACTAAGCAAGGGAATAATCATAAGAAAAATGTCTCTCAAGTATAAACACATCATCATCCAAGAAGATGTTTGTACAGAGAGATAAAAGAATTGAGGACTTGGCTATGTCTATTTATTTCAGTTGAGTTCAAATATTTATATCTATAAAAGTAGGTCATATAAGAAGCCCAAAATGCCCATGGTTATTAAAACTAAAATACTCTTAACACTCCCTTCAAGTTCGGGCATAAACATTCTCCATATCCAACTTGTTAAAAACATAAGCAACTATATTCCCATTAAGAGCCTTTAGTAAAAAATATTAGTTAATTGCTCTTCTATTCTCGCATGGCTTGTAGCATAAGTATTTTTGATGGATAAATTACTCTTGTGCACACCCTCATATGAATTGTAATAGATTATTCTGGTGCCCCCCATATAAATTGTAAACTAAACATATTACAAACTCTACAAAGGACATATAACTTGAACTTGAGAGACATTTTCAT
Source organism: Erythroxylum gracilipes (assembly GCA_026413385.1). Classification (NCBI taxonomy): domain Eukaryota; kingdom Viridiplantae; phylum Streptophyta; class Magnoliopsida; order Malpighiales; family Erythroxylaceae; genus Erythroxylum; species Erythroxylum gracilipes. The sequence goes on from JANZLC010024796.1 coordinate 17,341, forward strand.
CTTACAGAACACTTATACCATGTCAAGAAACTGGTCAACCTAAGAGCTTATTGGAACTCTCCTACAGATACTTAACGATCTACTAGTGATAAAACTTCATCACTTAAGCCAACAACAAAGAGAGGGATTGCTAGGATTCTTCATAGCGTTCAAAGATAACAATTGATGCTTTTACTAGACTATAAAAATACCATGTACACAATAGAAAAATATGAAAGAATAATGCCACAACAACATGGCATTTGGAATCCCAAAAAGCACCCGAAAATATGCATTTCCTTTTATATATTTATCCATTGGTTAAAAATTCACAATATTTGATATTTGAAACATGCATCATGGTGGGACATAATATTATGTCCACATCAACTTGTAAACAAATAGCACAAAAATCATATACCATTATTGAGCGGATGCAAACATACTACAAATTTGGGGGGAAAATGTTGAATATAAGAAATTCAAACATCTAAAAGTTATACATATTGATGAAAGAAAAAAGGAAGAACTGCAAGATATCAGTTGCATTAAACATCACATGGCACCATACCGTTGTTTCAATAACAACAGCAACCAGATTCAAGATGAGAATAAAGGATATCATGTATCCAAATTTGGGGCTTCGCACAAATGCTTTCAACTTTTCTGAGATAGGTGACCGGTAAATTGTAGGAAACATTTCGAAACAAGACAGCTGCAAATGTTGCCAAAGGGTCAAAAGATTCATTATATTAGTAAAGAAGAGCCTAATGTTGTTATAGTCCACAAAAGTAACTTACAACGTCCTCCTTTTCAAATCTTAGAGCGATTGCATGACATAAATCAGCAAATTCATCAGGGTTGATCTGCATAGAAAAATGTCAAGTCCCAATATTAAGAGCTATGACAATCATCCAAGATTGACAAATTCATCTCATCCACAGGCATCAGAAACAAGAACTTACAGCAAAGTGTAGAATATATGTGAATTGACAACATGGGAATGAATTTCATATCATATAGTTATGTAACTAATTCTTTAGGATAGAATTCCGAAACATTAGCAAGAACTTAAATTCCATTATCTTGAAACAAACTCCAAGTTAAGCAACATGCTCCAAAGTCCATACAAAAGAACTAAGAAAATATTTGCACATAGTCATGCTCATGCAGCTTAGTAACAGAGAATAGAAGTAAAAGGAGTGGCACAGAGGGAGAGTAACAAAAGAACTCTAGAAGCTTAAAGGTTACAATAAGTCAAACATTATGAAAGTTCAGATTATTATTGACATCCTCAAAAGAATAAAGTAGCTAAACAACATGTTGAATTGACGATATAGTTTTCATGATAATAAAATACAATAGTTTTGACAATGATAAATGCAAACTATTAATAAATCACATGTCATAGTTGACATTGTCTTATATTCAGCTTCTACATTGCGATGAGCCACCACATATGCTCTTAGTTTTCCATGATAGTAGATTTCCTATCACAAACACAATAACCTCAAGCAGAAAACATTATTCGATTGTGAACCTACATATTTGCTGTGTCCATAATTATGATACCAGAGTTCTTGTTCAAAAGCCATTTCCATGATTGGTAGCACTACCTCCCAATACTCAACACAAAAGTCAAGTCTAGTTACAGTGAGGTACAACAACTTGCTAACTAATCTACAATATCTGCATAATATGCCTTCCCCTAAAGTACAAGACACATTAGGATCCACAAGACTGAGTATGGGTTTAAATCCTAATAATAACAAATCAAGAGCATATTTCCTTTACGAGAGGTAAATACTCTTCTAAGATTATACTACCTTAATGCCTAGAAAATATTGTAAAGGTTCAAGATCCTTGGTTGGAAATTGTTGTTGTAGGTAGATCTTTAACTTGGAGATCCCAATTGAATAATCTCTAGTAAGTGCAATATTGTCCACATAAACAGTTAACAGGAATGAGGTGTGATTCTTTCCTACTTTGTATATTTCTTGTATGGTTTCCCTTAATTCATACAATGTTCGAAAACATCACTATTTTAGGATTTGTATCTTTTTAAGATTTCCTATTTAGTTAGGATATCACATGATCATACGATCCCATTATTTTTTTCGTTGTCAATTGTTAGGGTGACATGGATATAACCAACCCTCTTGTACAATTGTAAATAAGCAAAGGAAAAAATATTTTTCAATAAATCGTACATCCTTGTTTATATACACAAGGTGTCCAAAGTAAAATAAAGAATGAAAAGTTTAACTAAATGCCTTAATCATAACCCGCTAATAAATCCTATAATTACAACCCATAATTAAGGGAATAACCGAGGGCTGAAGTGCATATTTACAACACTTTCTAACAGTGTGGATTAAAGCAATCACCAAGGACATGATGTGGGAGATTCAGTCGTGCAATGAAAGAGTATGGATTCAAGTGAGCTTTGCAAATAATACCCTATTTTGTAAACATAATCATAACGATATTACCTTGCTTCTTGCCATGTTGATAATATGATTGTACTAACTAACTCGTTTGCTTGTGGTCAAGGAACCAATCAACAAACTTCCTTGGTTGAACTCCCAAAACGTTCAACCATCTCATAGGACTCTTACTAGTTGACCTATTTATAAAACTATTGTATGTAAATTTTGTCATAGAAAGAATTAGGTCCCAATTATTCACATTGTCCCTTGACCAAGCATCTTAACAAGTCCCTCGTGCTTCTATTTACCACCTCTATCTATCCATTGGTTTAGGGATGGAATAAACTTGAAAACTAAAGTTTAGTGTTTAATGTTTTCCAAATAGTTCTCCAAAATTAACTCATACACTTCATATCACGATCAGAGACAATCGTTAAAGGTAATTCCAAGAGACATACAACCTCTTTGAAGAAGATCTTAGTAATGTGGACAACATCATAAGCCTTAACCGTTGTATTTGTAGATAAGATTCATAACAAAACCACACAACTTCTCTACCATATTGGCATCAAGAACATACATATTGTTGCTTCTTCTAGTCAAATGCAATAACTCTTGTCTATGTAGCACGGACACGGCAAAATGGAGCCGTGTCCGCGTGTCGGACACCCATTGACACATGGTGGACACAACTCAGACACGTCTGGAGACCGCTCGGACATTGCTTAATGGAATATATGCTCCATAGAATATATGTTCCATGTTTTTTGAGGGGGGCTTATAAAGTATCAAATATGTATGAACTATCAAGATGTTGGAAGTTTTGAAATACATCAATCACTATATATCATATTATGAATTCTGAATTTTTTTCTTAATTTTAAATTTTATAATATATATATATATATGTCGTGTCCGTGTCCACTAAATTTTAGAAGTTGCTGTGTCCCCGTGTCCGTATCCGTGTCGTGTCCCGTGTCCGTGTCCGTGTTTATGCTTCTTAGCTTCTTGTCATTATTGAATTTTTACTTTGCAAGTGCCCTTACAACTTTACCTTTATTCATAAGGTGTGTTAATTTCACATCTTCATTCAAATCCACTTCTCCATCACCCACTACAACATAATCTTCATCAACTTAAATTGTTGTTTTCTCAGCACCAATGATAACATCAAGTTTTGAGCCAACAAGCTCAGTATTGCAAGTTAATCTTTTCAGCTCCCTATTCTATTATTTTAGCTACTTGTCCTATTCTTTCAGCCTGTTGTCCTGTTATTTCTTCTTGTATTTTGATTTGTTATTTATGTGTTTCAACCTGTTGTTCAAGTGTTTCATTCTGTTGTTCACTTTAAGTGTTTCTTGTTACACAGTTGTTTTAGCTTTAGGGTTTGCCAAAGAATCCACTTCCTTCTACTTTTCATCTTTAATGCTATGATAATCTCCCATTCTCAAACTCTCCATGTCATCAAATACTTGAATACCTTCTGCTTGTAGGCTTGAAGATTCTAATTGATCCATTGAAAGAGATGTATGAGACCCTTTTTTAGTAATCAGTTGGTACACATTTTGCACAACTTTGGTAGCATGATAATGGCATGTTCTAGCAAGGAGTTGATGCAAACAAGCCTGTCTAGGAAATAGGCTAAGGCACCAAGATACTGAAAAGTCTAAGCTGTTTATTTCGGTGAAATGCAACAATATAAGTGATTGGGTTGATGAAAGGCACCCTTGGCAGCTGGAAATTCAAGTCCTCAAAAACACCACTTAGCTCCTGGCAGTGACAGTTATGTCAGTTATGTCAACTTGTCTGTTAAGTTGGTTGGTTGTTAAATGTCCCAATCTACTTGTTCCCACCAGATTTGGGGTATGAAACTTCAGCAAATAGATGTCAATAGAAGAGGAAATAGATAAATAGATAGAAGAACCCAGGTAGAGAATGCCAGTATTTAGGATTTTATTGATAGGGGAAGAGGATATTGGGTGACTAAGGACCACATTTGAGAGGTGACAAACTCTCCCACACACTCAACCTGCCAGATTATCCAATGCCCCCTCCTAGCTCACTCATGCTCCTATTATACCCAACCCCCATGACAGAGAATCCTAACAACCCTGCCACCTCACTCTTCTAGATGTACTAGCATTCTAACAGAAAAACAAAGCCTTTAGGCTGCAGTAATACCAGCTGTTGGCTCCATTGTCCTTTCATACCGTATACGGATAGGAAGCTTAACAATTTGGTTGGAATTTTTCGTGGACTTGCTGGAACAGTCCAATACACTTATCTTTGTTTTTTGAAAATTAAAGATTTCATTGATTAAAGATAATTACAGCTAGAATACAAAAGGTCAAGATAATCCAAAAAGTCTAGATTACAAAGAGTTGTGGTTCCTAGTAATCGTCTACATCTTGTTATCTAAGGGGTACTTTTGAGACCACATAAACTAGTATTACTCCAATCCCCATCGTCTCTTCATACTACTTGACAGATTAACAGCTATTCCTCTTGCTAACATGGGCAATCTGCAATGGAGGAAAATGTCCTGAAAAACCATTTCAGTGCTTATGTTTACTAGAATAGAATGTCATGTTGAAGTGCAGATCAGGTGTTTGATAGAATTTCTAAGTGTACACAACCTGTTCAACAAAATTTTGCTGAGAACTTGGTTAAGAAACTAAGTTGAGACACAAGGGAATTGAAGACACTTAACTAGCCTCAATTAACCCTAGTGACAAGAGATGTTAATAGTTTCACCACCGAGAACAAACACTTTATCTAAGGTAGTGTATATTAGATTTGAGGAATCAAAATCATAATATGATTTTCTTTCATATATTTGCCCAATCGCTGTGTGATATTGATTGATATCAGTTCCTTTGTCTTGCTTATTAGTACCTTCATCATATTCAACATCAAGTAGTTGGTTTGCAAAATTATTTCTTGTTGGAGTTTTGACTTCTAGGGAATGAAGTTCAAGATTAACCTCTCCAAAAAATGTGAGAGTTGTTACATGTCAATTGGTTTTTTAATACCTTATCACGGATCATTGTTACCCTTTTAAAAAAAAAATTATTCAACAGGATTTCATCTCGCTCTACGCTGTTGAATAATCTTCTATACATCCTTCACTATTTGTTGCCATTGTGAACCAAATCTCTAATACCAAATTGATTTAGGACAAATGAAAAAATATCAACTAGGAGCTAAAATTCACAAATAATAGGAATATGTTCTATTGATTCAGATTTTAGCTCTGGATTTCAGCTTGGGATACTGGAATTCCAAATTTGGATATAGTTGGATTTTAGGGTTTAATTGATTGAAATTTAGGTTACAATTTTAGGATTTGATACAGCTGGAAATTCAAGTTAAAAGCACTGAAATTTAGTGAAATAAACAAGTAATGAAAGGTATGGAACTAGGAACCTAGGGTCGAAGAATCACTTTAGAAGAAAACATCACACCTTCTAATTGAAAACTCAAGTTTATAGAAAAAAATTCAGGATCTTATTATATTGGAAGGTTGAGTACACACACACACGCATATATATAAATAAAGTTCTTAGAATCCTTATTTTATTAGTAAAGGATTAATATCTAAAATATCCAAAACAAATTTGAATCATACTCTAATAAGTATCCTATATTAAATAAGCTTACTTCCTAAACATTTATGATAACATATCTTCAACTAAGATAATATAACTAGCTTACTACTTCCTATCTAATAAGGAAAACCTAGCATAAACTAATTTAGCCCTTGTTGTCTTTGTTGTCACCACAACTCCCACTCTTCATCCCACCAAATTAGAACTTGTAATTGATTAATTTGCCCTCTTTTTATTTCTTTTATAAACTACGCTCTTTTGCATAAAGGTCCCTCCAACATTCTAGTACAAAAGCAACACTAGTATTGCTATGGAACTTCCTTTTATGCACGTGATAATCCATATTAAAGAGCTAATAAATAGTTGTCCCCTATTCCTTGTATGAGACTTAGCTGATGAGTTCTAACATGCAATTTTGCACTACTCCTATTCCTTTTACGTGATGGTCCATACTAATTCCATCTTATCTAAAACAAGAAGATTTTGCACTACCTATAAGTTTGCAATTCTAGGAACAATATATTTAAAAAAGCAGTATTTTAATAGCCTCCACCAAACACCATAAACTTAATGTTTATAGCAATTCTTGTACATAGTTGAGAATGTAGAATGTACAGACTTTCATTTCTCTGTCTGTAATTATTTCATTTTTGCCAAAATAAAATAAAACAGTTTATAACCAAAACTAACCTTAAAATCACGACTATCATCCAGCTCATCAAATATCAATTCAAATTCTTCCCTGGGGATTTTTGGCAAAGTCCTGCCAGACCAAGAAAGGTAGGATTATTCTATCACAAATATGCACATCAAGAAAAATTAAAGTCAAGAATCCTGACAATTAAAGAAAAAGTAATTCCACGCATGAATTGCCAAATTAAGGTAATCAAATAATGTATAAAATCAGAAACTAAGTTCATATAAATAAAATAAAAGCCATGATGATGGTTGAACAAAAGTACAAGTACCTTTATCAATAAATTTATCAAGTGTAAGTTGGCAGCATTAGCATATCAGTATTCTTTTTTTTTTTTTGGTAAGTATATCAGTATTCTTTATGACTTAGAATCATTTTTCTATTCCAACTACAAAACCACATGTCACAATTAAAAATTTATGCCATCCGACCTTGCAAAATATGATGTTGACAAATTTTTTCTTAAACAAAAATATAATATTATTAAACAAAGAAAAAGACATCACAAATGGTGAATCATAATGCAATAGAAAGTGTTAAAAGGATGTGATAATGTGATACAGATACACTTTCCTATTATAATTGTAACTCCTAATTATATATACACATTATAGCCTAACATAATGTTGTTACGGCTTTTCCCAAAATATTACTTGTTAACTTCGTCAACATGGTATCAGAGCCTGATTCTCAAAACCCCTAATTCCAATTTCTGCCCCAAAACCCTAACTCCCCTGGTTCTCAAAATCCCTTCTATCCCAAAACCCTAACTCCCAAATTCACCCAAAACCCAAAATTTTCTTTTCAATTCAACTCAGATAGGATCGATAACTCTAGTTAAGGACTGGTTGGTTATTTCAAGTCTCTCAATTTGGGCAATTTGAGCCCCAACGTGGGCTGAGAGTATGGTAATGTGCGACTGGTGACATCGCACCACTGTGCAGCGGCAGCTGCGGCGTTATTATTGGCACCAGAGAGGTGCAACCTAAAGGGGTTGACTCCAGCATGTGAACAACTAAAGCTCGTCGCGCAGCCTAAGGGGGTACGCCGACGAGTGAACAGCCAAAGGTGGTCGACAGGGAGACGTTGGAGAATTGAGTCGACATTCCACCAAATATGGAAACTAGTGATCCAGAGAAGACCAAAAGTAATGTTGAGAAAGTTAATATGGATGAAATTGAAAGGGCAATGATGGAGCTCTTTCCGGGTAAGGCAGTGGCAGAATTAATCCCTGCTCCAACCAAAATCTATGATTGGAAACTAGAATGTGCCAACAATTATCTTAAGTGGCGTAAATCTGTAGAGGCATTTATGTAGGGGTGATGAAGGAAGACCATCTCATGACTGACGTTTCTGCACAAGATGAACACACTAAATCACAATGGATTAGAGATGACAAAAGGTTATTTGGCCTATTAAGACAAATGTGGGAAACTTAGTTCCTGATTTCTAGGGATTTGCATATGGGAAATCCTGATTTCTAGGGATTATATTCTGCACTT
>JANZLC010024845.1:0-25377 GCA_026413385.1 Erythroxylum gracilipes
CTTACCTTAGACGCAAGTGGGAATTTGAGAATAGTGCATACAAATGGTGATCTGATACAGACAATATACTCTGGGAACGAGTCTGCCACCAATGCAACAGCTGCTTTACTGGAGACTGGGAATTTCGTCTTGAAAGAAGCAAACTCCATGCAACTTCTTTGGCAAAGTTTTGATCATCCAATTGATACCCTTTTGCCTGGCATGAAATTGGGTATCAACTACAAGACGGGGGAAGTATTGTCACTCACGTCGTGGCTTCGTGCAGATGATGCTAGTCCAGGAGCTTTTACCATGGAATGGGAACCCAATGAAGAACAGTTGATTGTTAAGAGACGAGGAAGGAGATTTTGGAGTAGTGGAAAGAGATTTGAAAATATTCCTAATAACTATAACATCACCAAACAATCGAATGCAGATGAGTCGTACGTTAGCTATTCGCTTCTAGTGGGTGAATTTACTCCTGAAGATCGAATGAATGTTTCCAGATGGCTTCTTAGTTATAATGGAAATATTCGCGATTTGAAGTCGACTGGCAGGGTTTTTCCTGATTACAGTGAACTATGTGATGGGAATAGCACAGAGAATGGTTGCGCAAAATGGGAAGGACCAGAGTGCAGGAGGGACGGTGACAAGTTCAGTAAGCGAATCACGAGCCCTTGGCCTGGTTGGACCTCTTTGGATAGCCATACCTTCAAGAATCTTAGCTTCGCAGACTGCAAAGAATTATGCTGGAAAGATTGTAATTGTTCTGGAGTCCAGGAGAATAGCGTTTTAGGCGACGGTTGTAGTTTCTATCATGGGCCTTTAAATTACAATAATTTGACAGGGGATGAACTGAGATTTTACGTCATCATTCCAGGTCCTCTGCCTGATCATAAAGGCAAGTACATACGTTTGTTCATGTCTTGGTTATTAGCTCATTCTTTGCATGTACAGAACATCTATTAACAGGATTTTAAGGTTAGCACTTGTCTTTCTAGATTTTAACAATTTAAGTATGTGATTGACCTTTGTTTATTTTGAGGTCAAAAGTTTACCAAGTTGCATTCTTAAGAGTACTAACAGAGAGGAAATTCTGAGTCTTCAATTGTACTGAACTTTCTGGTGCTGTACAAAACTGCAGCTACTATGACAGGGGTATGGATTGCTATTGCTGTATCCACAACTGTAATTGTGGCTTTAATGGGCATCTTCTTGTACTTGAGATGGAGAAGACTCAGATTAGAAGGTAACGTTAATTTCCTAAGCATCAAACGTGCAGTTTATCCCTGTGAAATATGCTAAGCCATGGTCGACCCCCTAATACTAGCAGTTTATCCCTGTGAAATATGCTAAACCATGGTCGACCCCCTAATACTAATTTCAAGTTCTGGGTCTTATCAAATCCTAAACAGAGAAGTTTCTGAAGGAGCTAATGACCTCAGATAGACCAAGTGATGCAAATGAGCTTGAAAATGGTGGCAACAGGAATAATTTACAAGTATATAGTGCTGCAGAAATCAAGACAGCTACAAATGGCTTCTCATTAGCGAATAAACTTGGCGAGGGTGGTTTTGGTCCAGTTTACAAGGTAACTTCAGTTGAAAAAACAAACAAGAAAAATGAGCAGCTATATTTGTACAACAGCTTAGCTGTTTGTTTTGACATGCTCAGGGAAAATTTGCTCAAGGGCAGGAAATAGCAGTGAAGAGGCTATCAAGAAGATCAGGACAAGGGCTGGTGGAGTTCAAAAATGAGCTCATCCTAATAGCCAAGCTACAACACAGTAACCTTGTCAGGCTCTTAGGTTTCTGCGTTCAAGGTGAAGAGAAAATGTTGGTGTACGAGTACTTGCCAAATAAAAGCTTGGACTTTTTCATATTTGGTGAGTATGAAAATCGAACCAGAGTTATGCGTTTATGGACACAGTATTACTCTTGCATCTTTTTTCAACTATGTTTTATTACTTGATAGGAGATCAATCAAAAAGGGAATTGTTAGATTGGAACAAGCGCTTTAGCATAATTGAAGGAATAGCTCAAGGCCTTCTCTACCTCCACAAGTACTCAAGACTTAGAATAATCCACAGAGACTTGAAGGCCAGTAACATCTTACTTGACAAAGACATGAACCCCAAGATATCTGATTTTGGCATGGCAAGAATTTTCAGGCCAGACGAACCTGAAGCAAACACTATTAGGGTTGTTGGAACATAGTAAGTATGATCTCTGCACATGCAGTCGGATACATTTGTCAGTTGATTAACGTTTGTGCATGACATGAAGATATTGACTTCTTGTTTTGTCAACTTTGGCAGTGGTTACATGCCTCCAGAGTATGCCATGGAGGGCATATTTTCTGTGAAATCTGATGTATACAGCTTTGGAGTACTTCTGCTAGAAGTAGTGAGCGGTAAGAAGAATCACAGCATCTATGATTTCGATCGCAGGCTCAACCTCGTCGGTTATGTAAGTTTCACCAACTCAAATCTAACTTTTATCCAAATTAATGAATTTTATTTTCCATGATCATAATGAGTCAATATTGTATCAATAACATCCTAAATCCAAACTTAGGTAGTTATCCTAAGACTTGTCATCACGTATCTTAAGCGATCAACAGTTTTATATCTTTCAACTTGCCAATTCATTGAATGATAATTATGGCTTTATCAGGCATGGGAGCTATGGAACGTTGATCCACTAAAGCTAGTAGACTTGGCCATAATGGAATCGGCTGTTAAAGATCAAGTATTGAAGTGCATAAACGTGAGCTTGCTATGTGTAGAGCACAGTCCATCCGACAGGCCAACCATGTCAGATGTTCTATCTATGTTAACAAGTGATGTTAACCAGTTGCCAAGCCCAACGCAGCCAACATTTTATAATGTTGAAAGAAATTCGGTTACAGAAAATTCGACAAAAGAACAAACACAAGTTGGTTGTTCAGTAAACCGGGTGTCCTTAACTGAGATGGTTGGACGATGAACTTGTCACATGTCACATGTCACATACTTTGAATGTATACAAATATATCTTTATTTCAATATATTAGAAAAGTTCATGAATGTGAAACATGCCATGATATATAGTGGTAAGGAGGAAGTTGCATGTTTGGTTTTGGTGGGAATTACCTAGACTGAACAATCCTTGTTGTGTTGTTACTTGTATAATAGTCCAAGCTCCTTGTTCAAAATAGATATGTAGATGCAGAACATTTAAATTTTCCTTTAATTTTTGGAAATAAAACAAAGGGTAATAGGCCTTTTCACATCATTTGATTAGAGTTGGAATAATAGAGGATTCTCAACTAAATTTGGAACATATACCGGTGGAAAGTAATTATGGTTTGGTTGATTTCAGTGTTATTATTGATGACTATTATGTAGGCCTCATATATATGAACATGTAATTTTAAAGTATTTATGGAAGAACATAAGTATTTCTTAGAAGTTTTTGAGTGAGTATGACTTAATTACACAATCGTGTAATACGATGTGTTCTTCTCTAACATACGTAGGTAAAAACATAAGTGCATTAATATGGTGGGGGGATTTTTTGAAAAAGAACACTACCTAAAAAAGGGACATGTCAGAACTCATGATGATGTGTAGATGGAAACAGTAAGATATAGTCTATGACATAGGTGTGTCAAATGCTCGCATTTATGTGTAGACAGAAATAGTGAAACATATGGTGTGTCCATGTTCAATCAAAGACAATAAGTTACATGACTTGAGCCACAAGCAAGATACACAACTTAGGACACAAATGTATAAGATCCTATGTTCATATTCGAACAAAGACATTAAGCTACATGGTGTGAGACACAATTGTTTCTCATATTGTATCACGACGAGTTGTTTATCTAAATATGCAGTTTTGGTGGATTTGAATTTAGGATTTATTAGTGTTTGGACTTGGTAAGGGACTATTTTAGGGGAATTGTACTAACTAGAGTTTATATATAAATATATCATTATAAAACTAGTATGATGAAACCATTATCATTATATTCAGTAGTGAATGAGCTACCATTGGCATTGAGAATGTAGGTATGCCTAATTACTTACATCTTGTGAAAGATTTTCTTATATTTTAGTTTATTTTATTTATATTATGTTAGTTTTGCACAATATTTCATAACAAAGTGGAATCAAACTGATGTTAAGGTGATAAAGACTTTAATTGTAAGGTTTGAAGTGGTAAATTAAATGAAACTGAGAATTTTGAATTGTGACAATGGATAGTGAAGGATTTGTTAGCGCAACAAGGCATGTTGAAGGGGGTTGCTAGAGAATAAGCCCAAGCATATAGATGCACTTAATTGTAAAGAGTTATAGACACAAGTAGTTGTACAACTATGTCAAGCAAACGAGGTCATCTATCATGTCATAGATATTGCATCCCTTGTAGAAATATAAAAGAAACTAGAGAGTTAATATATAGCAAAGTCTCTCATAGATAAGTGGTATATGAAGCAGAGACTATACAAGTTAAAGATGCAAAAGGAAATGAATATGGAACAACATATCAATGTGTTTAACCAAATAAACATTAACTTGTTAAGGTTTGAGGTGACTTAAGTAATTTGGTTCTGCCTTACCTTCAACTCGAGTTTTGGGTAGATCAGTGGTATCAGAGATCTAGGTATGGGCCTAGGGACTTGCCCTACGTCGTAAGTTCGACTCTCCAAAACCACGAGAGTGCTTATGGTTACTCCGCCAAGATATAGAGGACTCTGCACAAGCAGATGCGTGGTGCACTTAAGTAATTTGGTTCCGCCCTATTCCAGAAACTAAATTTTCGAAATAAAAATTATAAATGGCGAAAATATTCGAAAAAACACTTTGTTACCTAAAACTGGAGTTGAAGGTAGGGCAGAACCAAATTACTTAAGTCCACCACGCATCTGCTTGAGCCCGACGCTCCTTCGTATTGTGATAACGGATTCACCACGGTTCCATTTCCAGTTTGTTGAGCTGGGATTCGAACTCACGACGTGGGGCTAAGCCTCAGGCCCATACCTGAGCTTTAATACCACTTTGCTACCTAAAACTCGAGTTAAAGGTAGGGCAGAACTAAAATACTTAAGTACCTTGCTCATGGTTACTTCGCCAAGATACAGAGGACATCGCACAAGCGGATGCGTAGTGGACTTAAGTAATTTGGTTCCGCCTTATCTTCAACTCGAGTTTTGGGTAGATCAGTGGTATCAGAGCTCTAGGTATGGGCCTAGGGACTTGCCCCACGTCGTGAGTTCGACTCTCCATAGCCATGAGAGTGCTTATGGCTCCGCCAAGATACGGAGGATTCCGCACAAGCAGATGTGTGGTGGACTTAAGTAATTTGGTTCTGCCTTACCTTCAACTTGAGTTTTAGGTAGATCAGTGCTTTATAGCACTTAAATAAAATGAGAATTTGTAACATATGTTATCTAGAACCATATATTTGTGAATTCAAAAAATATTATTATCAATTAACTAGAACAAAACAAGAAATGTATTCATATGATTTGATCATTTAAATTAGTCATTTATTCATCAATAATTGCCATTCTAATAAGTAAATCAATTCCTTATTGAAATGTTGATTTTAATAAGATCTGAATTGTAGATAAATATATATATCCAATTTTATGTCTTTTATCATTTGGCATTTTCTGTAATTGTTTGTAAATTTGGTTTTGATCAATTAAATTTAGTCTAATATGTCCACTACATTGATCGATTCGGATTGGTGTTTCATGAACAATTTTACTATAATAAATAATATTTTGTCAATTTATTAAATTTTCCAGAAGAGGAGTATGTATATCTTGTTCGGCTTTTAGATTTAGTTAGGTTTTAGCTATTTGTTTTTGTTTTTCCTTAGATAGTAAGGTGTTTATATGAAAAACACCAGTATTTTCTATTGTTAATTGTTGCATAAATTGTAACATATTTTTCTGATTTTTTAATAATTCATTTATTTGTACTTCTATCTGTAATTGTTTTTCTAATATTTCAACGAGATATTTAGTAACATTCATAAAGTATTTTTAATATGTGTTGTTAATTCATGGAGTTGAGTTTTTATTGTTCCTATATCTTTAGTGATACTTTGTTCAGAATTTGACTCTTTTAAATTAACTTTGGGTTCAGTAATTTTAATTGGTTAAGTATAAGTTATTCCGGGTTCAGTAAATCGAATTGGCTTTTCTAAACGTAAGGATTGTGAATGAAAAAGAGTTCTTTTATCTAGAGGAGTAGGATTAAAAGTATAATTAAAAGATAATCTTGGTACAAAAGTAATGGATTTTTAAAATTACAACCCAATATTCTTACTAAAATACAACAATTTCTGGATATTTTAAAAATAGAACTCATGTACAACATTTTTTAGGAATCTTTAATTACATATCCGATCAAGGTTTTTTTAAAAATCTTGCTAAATAAAGAAAACAATTACAACTCAAATGTAGTATAAAATATGAGTAAAGCTGGTTACTGAAGATACCAAAGTGGTACGTACATTGAAATATCTACGCAAAGATCTACCACTTTTATATAATTATTTACCAAAGGATACACTTCTGGTACAAATTGATGCCAGTATAGATACATGGGCAGGCTGCCTGTTGGCACGACCACCTAACCACAAACAATATTTATTATGTAAGTATATAAATGGGGCATTCAGTTCTCCTGAAAGCAAGTATCCAATTCATGAAAAGGAAACACTAGCCTGTCTCAAAATTTTGAAAAACATGGCGTATTGATTTATTACCAATTGAATTTACTATTCAAACATATTCAAAATATCTCTGTGGATTCACTAAATACAATATTAAAACGAATTATAATCAAGGAAGACTAATTCGGTAGCAATTAGAATTAAATCAATATAATTTTCATATTCATTATATAAAATCTTCTGACAACAGTCTTGCAGATATCTTAACCAAAGAATAGAAGCAGCTATTATGAGTCTCAAGGAATCATTAACCAAGGAGGAAGCCGAATTGATTGAACTACAACATCAAGTAGGAACGATAACCAAGGAAATTAATCAATTAAGGACTACTATTACTTTACTTGAAAAACAACTTTCTCTATACTAAACACCTCCCCCAACCTCTGCACCTACTATTTCTCCTATTACTCCACAACAAATTATTCAAAACCCTTTATCCACCTCTCCACCGGTGTCTACCAGTTCTCAACGCAAAGAGGATTTCAAGGAAGAAAAAGTTTATGTGATTTTTAATAGACCAATGGCAGGACTCTACGACGAATGGCACAAAACAGCAGTACACATAACAGGAAAATCCTCCATTATACATAAAAGTTTTTCCAGTAGACAAGAGGCTGAAAAAGCCCTAGCTGATTTAAAAAACCCAACACTAAAGCCTCAATACAAACAAGCTCTTGAAAAACCTCCTCTTGAGCCCAAAAAGAAAATTTTAGGAAAACCTATCAATATAGATAAAATCAATGCTTTACCTACCAGAGCTGTGAAGGAAGAAATGCGAAAGCTTATATATGAAATGTTCTGTGATTGTTTTCAAGCACTCAACGATAATCTTGGTATAGAAGTATCCTCTAAAATTATGGGGTATTTTATTTCAGGTAGTTCTCTAAGTGTTGTTCGTAAATTGGTTTTTACTTTTGCAACATAATTAAATAAATGTTCAATATAAATTTTGTCTGTATTTTTAAATTCAATACTATGGTGCGAATTTGTTAAAGCATAACTAATTTGATATGTTATAGAAAATGGATATTGTCCAATATTCATTAAATTTTGTCGATAAAATTTATAAGCAATGGTTATAGTTTCATTTAAATTATGTGATATTAATGGTATTCCTAATTTTAAGCGAGTATTAAATTTTATTTTGCCATATGCTAGATTTTCGTTCATAATTCCTATGATTTGATCATTTAAATTAGTCATTCGTTCATCAATAATTGCCATTCTGATAGGTGAACCAATTCCTTCTTGAAATGTTGATTTTAATAAGATCTGAATTGTAGATAAATGCATATATCCGATTTTATGTCTTTTATCATTGGGTATTTTCTGTAATTGTTTGTAAATTTGGTTTTGATCAATTAAATTTAGTCTAATATGTCCACTACATTGATCGATTAGGCTTGGTGTTTCATGAACAATTTTACCATAATAAATAAGATTTTGTCGATTTATTAAATTTTTTAGAAGAGGAGCATGTATATCTTGTCCAGCTTTTAGATTTAGTTGGGTTTTAGCTATTTGTTTTTGTTTCCTTAGATAGTAAGGTGTTTATATGAAAAATAGTTGTATTATCTATATCTAATATATATTGTTCTTCTGCAACTGATTGCTCTTCTGTAATTATGTCGGTCATTCTTACTGATGATGGTGATTCTGTAAAGTATTATTTAAATAATTGAGTTCTTGTATGTAAAAATTATAATGATTTTGAGCTAATTGTAGTTGTTCTCTTATTGGTTTTAATCCAATCTGATTATCAATATCAAATTGTACATAATTATATCTTGTTTCATAATATTCTTTTTCAAGTATATATTGGTTTAACTAAAATTTTAATATATAAATATGTTCTTGTAATTTGTTTACAAAAGTGACAACTAGTATAATCCATCTAGATGTAATTTATAGTGGTCTTTAAAT
Organism: Erythroxylum gracilipes; assembly: GCA_026413385.1. Taxonomy (NCBI): domain Eukaryota; kingdom Viridiplantae; phylum Streptophyta; class Magnoliopsida; order Malpighiales; family Erythroxylaceae; genus Erythroxylum; species Erythroxylum gracilipes. Next base: position 8,637 of record JANZLC010024845.1, read on the forward strand.
TGGTTATGTAAATATTTAGCATCTTCTTTTTCTAATTGATATAGTTCAAAATGAGTATGAATTCTTGTTTGATAAAGTTGGGTTTCTTCAAGAGTTGCATTTATTAATTGAAGGAAATTATACATATTAGTAGAAACTTGAATAAGCGTTCTACCAATGCTTAATTTATTTTCATCATGGATTATAGCTTGATGAAGAGTTTTACAAATTTTCCAAACAAGCATTATTTTACTAATGTTTTGGGAATAAAGGGGTTTCTTTGTTTTATGCTTATTACGAAGATAAATATATTTGACTAAATATTGTAGAATAATAGGTCTAAATTTATATCTAAGACAATCGTGAAATAATAATATAATAGATTGAGAATCTAAATAAATAAAACAAATAGATAAAAACGTAAGAATTGGCGTACAAGTATGAATAATGATTAAATAAACATAAGTAATAAGAATTGAAAAAATAATTATTAATGGAATCATGATAACGAACTAAAATAAATAATGATGTGGAAGTTTATACTGAGAACAGAATTTATCAAATAAATATTGCATCATGAAGTTAGAAAATTTTGCTTTATAACAGATAATAAGATATTGTATAATTTCGTTGTTGGGAAGAGATATACTAATGATGAATAAAAAGAGTGTTATTAGATTCATAGCATAACTAATAAAGAGTATAAGATGAATAAAAATTGATGAAACAAAAAACATTAGTGAAATCATACCTGGATTGCTTTTTTTTCCGTTTAAACACCAAACTGTAGGCTAAAATTTTGGAATGAGCAAGAGGTAAGATAGCAAAAGATATTATTTCATTTCATACTGATAAGAGATACATTCGCCCTTTTTATAGACGATTGGTTCGCTTTTACAGGTAACCAAAGGAATCGGTTAAAGCGCAACCGAGATAAAAAAGAGAGAAAGTAGAAGAATATGCTTTTTATTGACTGCTTAACAAGGTGGCCGACAGGGGGGCCTACATCCTTTAAAGATTCTTACTTCGGGTGTTTTTACTTTTCAATTATTGGCCCAGAGTCAACTTTATAGTTTGTAGAAGTAGTAGGGCAGTAGTTACATTTATGATGAGGATGATTGCTAAGTTGTTGATAGATGGTGTACCTCCATTGCTTAGATAAGTCCATGAAATTGTCATTGACAATTGAAAATGGTTGTTCAAACTGTCGAATAATTTGAAGAGCTTCTGATGATATTGGTGCTTTGTAGGCTGAGATCATAACAATATTTGGTCCTTTGTAAATGACTTTAAGTAATGAATCTGGAGTAATTTTGATGCATTGTTGATAGACTCCGTCTAGACAATGAAGATTAAATTGATTAATGAGATCCTAGTTAAAGTTGTGTTAAGGAGGTTCGTCTATAGGAGGGTACATCTCGTTGCTTATTTCGATCTGGATAAAAGCTATTCTGGATACTTTAATTTCTGCATCCTTAAGATTGTTGGTTTCCTTGAAAATTGGATAACTACTGAAGACATTGATAAAAACTTCTCTTTCTTTATCAAAGCGATCTTTGTATGTTTTAACTGCTTGGATGAGTCTTGTTGGAAATTCATAAAGAATATGCAGATTGGTTAGAAAAATAGTATCAATTAATCCACTCTGGAAGAAGAGGTAGGTTGTTAATGGATCAGCTTCAGGGAAGATGATAGCCTCTGGTCCATATCGGCCTCTATTCTGTCGATAATATTGAAATAATTTTTGTTCTTATGAAATTCTATACCTAAATATTCAATATTTTGTTGTGCTATTTTAATTTTCTTTTTGCTGAAAATTAATCCTTCTTCTTTACATCGTTAAAGGACAAGTTGGACTTTTTTCAGATGATCTTCTTTATCAGTATTGGAAAATATAATAATGTCATCTATATAAGCTAAAGTAAAATCTTCTAATCCTTCTAAATTGTTATCCATAAATCGTTGATATATGCTAGGAGCTTGTTTTAAACCAAACGGTAATACATTCCATTGGAAATGTTTTTAGGGAGGACAAGTAAAAACAGTTAGTGATTTTGTATTTTCATATAGACATAGTTGTCAATATCCAGATTTTGCATATAAAGTGGTAAACCATTTATGTCCTTTTAATTTATTTATAATATAATCTTTACGTGGTAATTTATAGGCATCACCTACCGTGGCCTCATTTAATTTTTTGTAGTTAATAACCATACGTCTTTTTCCTCTTTTTTGTTCAGAGTGATTGTTAACATAAAAAGCAGGTGCGGAATGTTTATTGTTTTGTTAATAATTCAGAACATTCTGAATAAATTCTTGTACATCCTGTTGAGTGTATAGTATATTATTTCAAATATTTCTTAATTTTATCTCAATGAATTGAGTATTAGTATTTTTAATTGGGTCGAGTGGATGTTCACTGTAGACTTGATCAAGTAAAGTTTCTATTTCAGTTTGTAAATATGAATTATTTTGAAGAAAAAATTGTAATTGATCTAGTTTTTCTGTTAGAAGTTTTAACATGGTATAAGATGTAGTATGCTAGATAGGAATTTTAAGGATAATTGATTTTTGATTAAGGGAATTAATTATTGGTGTTTTTAGAGTGATATCATGTAAATACTGACAAAAGGGGTTATATAATTTTAGAAAATTATTTCCTAAAATAAATGGTAAACTAGATTCTTGTTGATAAATTGAGGGTACTGTAAATATATAATGTTCAATAATAATACTATTGTAATAACTTAAATACCAAATGTTTTTAAAACTTCCATCGACTATTCTGATTTGTCATGGTTTATGTAATTTTTTCCAATTATTTAATAATGTTTTGGTAGCTATACATATTGTAGCTCTTGTATCAATATATGCATTGATTTTTTTATTATGAATATGTACTTGAATAAAGGTTGTATTCGTATTCGTCTGTTTATTTTGAGTTTTAAGATTCATAATAATATAAAGTATTGATTGTAGAATTGGTTTCATAATCTGATTCTATATGTTCTAAATTATATTGATAAGCTGAATTTAGAATATTGACTTTTTCGTTATATTTATTGGTAGTTGTTGTTTTTCTTTTAGGACACTCATTAGCATAATGTCCTTATTCTTTACATAACCAACATTTACATTGTTTCTTTCCTTGAGGGTAGTAATTTTGTTTTGGTTTAACTTTTCTATATGATTTTTTTCTAAATTTTTTTATAAGATTTAAAAGGGACATTTCGATAGAAATGGTTTTTAGATATTTTTGCCATTTATAATTTTCATTTCGAAATTTTAGTTTTTAGGTTCTTGGATTAAATTCACAACCATATTGTTGTGGGACTTCTGAATATTTTGAAAAGCATAATTGAATATTTTTATGTTTTAATGTTTTATGTAGTTTTGTTTCTAAACATTTTTGAGATATTACTTCTTTTACAACTAAAATAGCTCCACCTAGATTATAAGCTACAAGATTTTTGCTTTGTTTATCTATAAAAAATTCTTCTACAACTTTATTTATAGGATATGGTAATTTTTGAATAAGCAATTAAGAGAAGGATATATGGATAAAAGCTACAGTAGAGAAGTAGAGTTTTTACACAAGAACTAAATATGAGAACTAGTGCAACTTCTTAGAGAAAAGAGCGCTATAAAATGCAAGTATATATACAAGACAAAGCCAGCATTAGTAAAAGAAAAAGGGAAAAAAAGTTTAAGGCTAGACTAGTAGCTAAAAAGCATACATAACAAGGGGGATTAATTATGTTGAAATGTTTTTCCTAGTATTTAGACATAATTTCCTTAGTTATTTCGAAGGTGTTAGTAGATAGTTTGACTATGCATTTCAAGCAAATAAGAAAAAAGACAGCTTTCGAGAATTTACAAAGAGTAGTATTAATAGTTTAGTTAATATTAAAAGGAGCAACTGGTCTATAAATTGAAGTCATTTTATGCGCTAAACTAATCTCTATAATAATGGTATAAAATATTTGAATTATACATCATTAAATTGACTATAAGAGATATAGGTATAATTGTTGTACATATGTCAAGATCCTTGATGATTAATCATTTATTTTTCTACTACTATATGTGGATGATGTGTAGATTACTAAAAAGAGTATGCATGATGTGAATAGAATAAAGATAGAAGCTCTAGGAATTGTAGTTATCTTAGTTTAGCTATAATGAGAAGGTATTGGACATGTTTGGAGTAAGTAAGGCTAACTCGTGAGTAACCAATTGACAAATCACTTTAGACTTTCCTTAGATTAGTACTTAAAGTTAGATGCAGGCATTGATGGATATGTCTAAGATATCATATACTAGCACTATTTAGATGCTATGCAATGATTTATACTAGATCAGTTTTGGCTCATATCATTAGTTAGGTTGGTGAATACATGTCAAAACTTAGAAAACATTATCAGGAAGTAGCCAGATGGATATTTAAGTACTTGAGAGCTACTATAAACTATGAGATTGTGTTTAGCAATCAGAGGGATGATCCTTCAGTTGTGTGATATATGATTCAAACTATACAAGAGATTTTTATAACCAAAGGTGTACTACATAATATATTTTCTCTTTCATAGGAGGGTAGAATTCGATGTTATAGTATCATATAATATAATTCATACATCAACCTATTAATGTCAACATTAGCAATGAAAGAATATAATATAGGCTCTAAAGTTTTGATTTCCCAAACTTTTCTCCTGGCATCCGTAATGCATCATAGTGACCAAAACCGTGATATAGGACTCTAATGGGGTTTTCCTTGCCATATTCCTGCCCATACTCAGCAATAGATATGAGACCACCGGCAGTCTCATCATACATGTATACAGTGATTGGCATCCTGCAGTATTTGACCCTTAAATAAGTTAACACAAACACGAACACGAGCACAAACAATTGCATGCATCCAAATTCTGACAGAGAGTTACTTTAGAACATGTGAAGCCATGAGCAACTCAGGTTCACCACCCCATACATGTGGCTTCCTCATCCTGGCTACATAATTGTCGAAATCCCCTTCTATGAACCTGCAAGTATAGATTTTCCAAAAGTCAACCACATTCCCATCATAATCACATCTTGATCCATTTTCACGTGCATGTTATGCTAGGAAATAGCTGGATTAATACAATCTCTATTGATTGGAACAGAACCACCAAAGTGAACTTTTTAGGGATGATGATGATGTCGGTAGCTCAAATCATGGCTTTAATGATTGGCCATGAACGTAAAGTCTTCCCATTTAGAATATTGGATAGTAAACAGGATCCGGTTCTATGGGAGAAACCCAAAAGTAAAATATACGAAAGCAACATTTACCATTCTGTCTCCTGCCTTCTCTTGATAAACTCATCAGCAACCTGACAAATTCATCAAGCTAGGAGAGTTAGGGGTAGATTGATGAAAAACCATGCAACTTATGAAATAATCGCACAATCAAAGAATAACATCAGGTGATACTTCCACAGTAAAAGTTGGCATTTGATAGAATCTACCATCATTTGTTAAAAAACTTGCATTCCGTTAGAAGAAATTTGAACAAGGATAAGCATGGGGCATTACTCTGGATCGCAACTCATCAGCCAATTCCCTCTGACGGTTTTCAGTTGGAGCAGGTTTCCCAGCCTGCAGACAAGCTCCATGAGACACAGAGCGGAATAAACATCTTCCATCACCAGGAATTCCTGTAGAGAACAAAATCTGACACATTAAACCACATTACAGAGAGAGGACAGACAAAGCACTGTTAAGTAAAATTAAATGCAAACTGCTTTTAACTTGGACTAATTGGATCGTTACCTATAACAGAATAATCAGTATAGACCTTTTTTCCATGTGAGAATTTAACATGTGAGAGGTCACAATCATCTTTCTGGTTATTCTCCTTCATAAATGAGTCAGAGCGTGACGGTTCAGCACTTGAATAACAGGTGAAGAGACTGAATATTACAATTGTGGATGCAAATCTGAGCGACCAAGATAGAGGTCCCATACTACCCTTAATTTTGGAGAGCATCCCTGAATTTGAAACTGAAAGCCTCAAATTCATACATCGGGAGGCCAATGAAATATTTAGTTTGCTCTTTAGAGGATCTTGTGTGCTTAGTAAACGTTTATGATTCGAAATCCACAAATGATACCTTTGTCTGGACCGGGCAGACCATAAACACCTTTTCTGCAGTATTTGAAAGCTCCCAATAGATGGGAAATAGAATGTCTTTGAAGCTGATAAGTGGGTGTAATTTGACCTAGATTGTGCAGGATGGAAACAGAAACAACATGAAGTTGATTGTCCAACGTTCAAGTTTGTCCTAGCTGTATGTGTAACACATCCACTCAACCAGACAGCACCTTTTGCACATGTACTAATGGTTGAGCAAGCTATCATACTGGCATACCCTGCGCCACAAGCACAAAATACAATCTTAACCATCCAGGAACTTACAGTTAGCTTGTTAAAAGAAGTGAGTTGGGGGCTGCGAGATACAAAATCACATTACAAAGTACCAATCAAAATGATACAATATAAAGATGGCTATGTAAATCTTTCCTTTTACTTGTGTACAGCAACACAATAACAAACCAAAAAGCCAAAAATCTAATAGTTAAAATTTCCTTTTGTATTTCCAGTTTTGCACACAAGCAGGAGCCTACTGTTGAAACCCAATAACAGTTACCAATAAAAAGTCAGAGGGAAGTGGAAGCATCTTCAGGCCACCTTTCTAATGCGGTATCGTCTCAGAGTAAGAGAAAGCATATAAATATAGCAAAATCACCAAGATTACAGCAATGAGTTCACATATGTAATAATGCTAAAAATCATCCAGGGCTCGACACCTAGAGTGGGTGTGTCATGTAGCTCTCTTTTCAGAGTCATTGTAATTTGATAATTGACTTGCCCACGCCAGAATGAGAATTTTATTTTAGATCACTCTATAGTTCTATCATGCTAAAGTAACCTACTAAAAGAAAAAGTAAAAGAAGTCTCTGATTTTCACATTCCTTGATCCTTCAGCTGAACCGGAAGGAAGTAGAAGGGAACAGAGTATAGTCAACTAAACAAAAAAAGATAACCAAAACTGCTGATACAAAAGAAAAAAATATGATAGTATAATCCTGGTTGTTATTTTAAGCATCAACAATCATTAGCATTACACCCTAGACTTAAGTGAAGAACATGTATACGTAATTATTGATGTGATTGGAGAACGTTTTTGGATATTACAGATGGATTTAACTCCTGTACCATGAGAAGAGCACAAGGTTCCAAAATGGATCCTAATTATGAAGAATTTAAGTAAAAAACCTTCTTTATTTAGTTAGCATTAAAATGATGGTCAACTAATGCAACACAAACTTAGTTTCGCGTTGACAACTCCACGGATCAACTTGAGGATTTAGATTACGGAATTAGGATCAACATTACCCATTGTTAATTTGCAATCAATACGAACCGTAACATGAAGACATCTTCCAAACACGTGAAAAGTTGTGTATAAAGTTAATCTCCACAAAATAAATCAAAGGAATAATCAACCCAGCCAATTAAGTCTCTCCGATCTCAAGATAGCATTTAAACCGAGTAAACAGTTAATTCATGCAAAGACAAAAAGGAAAGAAAAGCAGCACCAAAAAAGTGGTTGAATTAGGCATTGCGTAAATACAAGAAAGAGAGGCGCACCTTCCTTTCGCCTTCAGAACACAAAACAACAGTAACATCAACAAGGATGAAGGAGAAACAGAATAAAAGGTATACAAATATCAACACGAACTTGAGAAACGAAAAACCCAGAAAGGAACACCTATGAAAACAAAAAGGACAATGAAGTGTACCTGACTCCAGAAGAGGCAAGGTACGTGTTTTAAGCAAAGAATGATACCTTTTCTGAACACAATGAAATAGAAGTTACAGTCAAAAGGCAGTCGATGATTAGTTTAGATCCGACGCATTAGATAGGACATTTCTGTATTGGAGAGAGGAAGACATGGCAGCACCGTATCCGTTGATACTATGCATTATTTTAGATAATTATTTAAAATTATATAATAATTATTAAATTTTATAAAATTATAAAATAATCTTTTAGCATATTGTATTATATAATTTTATTTTTACTTAATATCATAAATTTAATATAATAACTATTTTATACTTATTAATATTATTTTCACGTATTTCTAATAAACATAATAACTATAATTAATATAATAAGAAGAAGATCGATAATTCTCATAAAAAAATAAAATTAATAATAATACAAAGTATTCAAAATGTTACAATTGATTATATAAAAAATGCTACATAATTGTATAATATACGTTAATAAACATAAAAATAAGAGTTTATGTTAAGGAATACAAAGTAGAAGTAAAAGCTTAAACAAGAACACTTTCAGTTAAAAGTTTATACTTTTATTGCATATATAAAATTTAAAAAATACATCAAATATAATTGAAATTAAAAGAAAACAAAGAAAATGAAGAATCTAAAACTTCATTATATGACATATATGCTCAAATTACATTGTTTCTAGTTTTTATTTGGTAAGCAGTCCTCATTATTAAAGAGCCTCATCTTCACTATTATTCAAGCTTAATGTATCAAATAATATGTCAATATTTTTTAGATTATCTTTTAAGTTACTTTCTTTTATAAAACTTAGTTCTTTAGAACTCAGTCAGTTAAAGAATCGATATGATTAAGGCAAATTAGATATATACAATTACTTGTTTTATTAAGAGTATTAATAAACAAAAATTAAAATATTAAGAAATTATGAGAAGTTATATTTAACTTAATAATGATAATGACGTATTTTTCTCAAAGCTAATACCTAATTATCTAAACTCTTATGTTCCAATCTATTTCTTTCTTTGGAATAAATAAATTTAAACGTGCTTTAATTCCTTTAACATTCAGTTGCAAGCATATATTGGCTAAGAATTAGAATTGCAAACTTTTGCAATTCTAGAACCCACTTTCAAATTAGTTTCATTAAGTAATTGTAAGACAATAAAACTAATCTTATAAACAAAATAAAACGATGATTAATTTTAAACAAGAAAAGTGAGGAAATATATATTTAGATTAAGTTTGTCTAGTTAACATATTACAATGGGCATCTTAAAATCACTGCATTTATCCTTGTATGCCTTTATTTGTGAGTTAAAGAAATCATGCATTATCTCATATGAAATAATTGTTATGATAGTTAATATCATTCCCATGTTAACTTTAACTTGGTTTAAATAGAGCTTCAAATTTAAAAAGCCCTCATAAAAAACAATGAATAATAAAGTTGTCTTTCTTATCTTTCATTGATGACTGTAAGATAAGATGTGTATAAGGAAGGCCTATTTTTTATATTAACCTTGATTGCTTCGTTCACCCTCTTTATGGCATCATAAAAGTAATCTATTGTTACCTTCTCATCACTATTAGTCAAATAAGATACTCTCACCTAAAGCTCATAAACTCAGATGATAAATTGACATTGAAATAAAATTCATAAACTTTAAGTATAAATTAGAAACATTCGTTCTAGCATAGATTTGGCATGTTGAGATGTAACTCACATATTACTTAGCTTCTTCTTCGTTAAAACAAAGTACTAAAGTGATAACAAATGAGTTGCAAATCTTGTAATGGTAAGACAATACAAATTTCTGCTATTAGTGAAATCCTTCTTCATCAAATTCAGAACCTACGTACAATTATAAATGAACTTATTCACTTTTCTTACTTTCTACATAGTTTTATTAATCAGCTATAAATATTCTCATTAAGGTGAGCTTTAGGATATTTTTAAGGTGTGTGACAACCATCTTGAGATTAATTCATTGTTTTAGTCTTTCTTAACACCAAAAAGGAATTTAGAGTAAGATTAAAGCATGATCATGACAACTCTTTTAGTTTTTTCTTTCTCTAATGTTACAATTGGTTTGCTTTTGTTTTGTTTTCATTATAATTAGTAAATAAAACCTTAGTTAGAGTTAGCATATAACTTGTAATGGATCTTTTAATTATTAATGTATGATAAATTACTGTTTGGTCAAATTTATTCTCTTTACTCTTAATTATTAAGTTGATAACTAACTATCATAGATTCAATCTTTTAGATTATATGAAGGACTAAGAGGTGAAGTATGATCTATGCATTAGGAGAATAAATACATTATAACTAGAGCAAGAGATTTCTTAAACTATTGTGATGACTGAATATATTAACTATACTAAATGAGTTTAATTAAGTTGAAGTGTGCATGGATAGGTGGTAATTACCTAGTTGAATATAACTATGTACCTTTAGAGAGGGCATAGATACATTAAGATAATTATTATTTCAACTTAGATTAATCATAGCATGATAATTATAACTCCATGTAAGTGAACTCCATTATCTTATTGATTTTTCTTTGCCTAATTATCTTGTTTTTGTTAGTTTAAAGAGTAATTAAATTTTACCAAATCTTGTTTTATTTAGTTTCATTATTTGGCTAGGATTAATAAATATAATAGTATAATCCTTACGGGATCGATACCTAGAATACTTTAGCTTTATAACTTGCTACAATTGATTCTATGCACTTGTAGTTAATATATAATCAATTTGGATATCCAAAAAAGTGTTTAGGTTTTGAATTGAGCTTTGGATAAAGAAGAGTAATATCTAGGATACTGAATTGAATTTTGAGGGGAAAAAAACCCTGAGAAACATCTAGACATTTATAACTAATTTAGGATTCATAAAGTGAATATGGTTTTAACTAAATTGGGATATCTAAAGAAATGTCTACTTTTTTGCTTACTATAGAAACGAATGACAATTTGCTAGAACATGTGTTAAAAATAAAGTTAGTATGAAAATTTCAAATGAATCATTTTAAAATGTCATCACGAGAATTTATAAAGAAAGAATTGGAGATATCATATGTTTCATAATTTACCCATTTGTCAAATAGTTAGCCAATTTGTGCAATTTGAGAATTTCCCATAATTGATGACAACATTTATGCTATTTTTCTTTAAAAAAAAAACAAAATTAGGGTAAGCATAATGGTTAAAAATTTATATAACCATGCCTTTTGAAAATTGCTAACAATTAAAGTAGAAAATTTTCGCATTTACTACTTTAGAAGGAGTCTTTTCAGCTTTTAAAACTTCTTAAGTTCTTCTGACCTTTCATCTAGTATATCTGCCATTTTATAAGTGTTATTTGTGAAAAACATGTCTAACATCAAATGCATACATCTATTAAATTTGGCAAAACTTACTTGAATAGTTCTTGCATACACAACAATGCTAATAATTTGTATCATTATAGATACTCGAAGCAACAAATAAAAGTCAAAATACTTTTACTGAGGAAGAATTTTTAAGTTAAATTTTAGAATTGATAATTAGAAAAATATACCTTACAATTGAATTCCAAAGATGGGACAAGGAATGCAAATTAATTATGTTAATAAAGCATGACAAATTTTGAGTTGTCAGTTTAGTCAATCTTTAAAAAAGTTTTCTTTCTTATTAATTAATCTTTAAACTAAATCATGAGAGATGAATCAGAGAAGGACATGAATTAAAAATTTAGTAATACCTTATAATTTGATTTTGTAATGGATCTTTTCTCCCATATAAAAAGGTCTTCATTTATTATAGAGTATATTCCTTCATATTTTTTGATGCCTTTAGTTTACTTAGTAATAACATTTTAAATAAAAATGTTCTAACTTTTTCCTTGGCTGCTACTGTCAATTTTTGACCTAAATATCCTTATCTCTATTTATTTTTTTTCCTTCTCTATATGAAATTTCTATATAAGAGCTTGTTAAACCAATTTATAGCTCACTTTGAGTTTTGTTCATGCTCTCACTTTTTTCTTGGACATAACTCATTAATTTTTTAGACCTATCAAACTTTTCTTTTAGTGCTCTAACTTTTCCTTAGTTTGCCATTTTTTTGCATTTTCCTATTAAACTTCATTAAAAAAATTATGCTATTGTTTACTAGATTTGGCCCTATAAGAAAATTTAGATTTGCTCTTAAAAGAAAATTTACTAACTCTTTTTCTCTCTCTTTTCCTTTTTTTTGTATTGAATATTTTTTAAAGAATGTTCTTGAATTATCATTTATAATTGACATATAACACATGTAAAAGATAGATGTAATGGCCTTAATAATTTGATGTTGATATAAGCTTATTAATTTTGTTGGTCAAAGTTAAAGTGACAATTAAATTAAGGAATGCTTAAAATCAATTGATGTTTTTGGTTAAAGCCACACTTTTTTGTTGTTGCAACAACATGTTATGATGTATTATAGTCAAATCTTTTTTGATAATTAATTTATAATAATCTATTCAAAAATTTGATAACTCTTTTCTTTTTGCATATTAAAGGAAATAAACTATCGTCAACTTTTCCCATTGTTAATTTCTATGTAGGCTTAAATGGTATTTATGCTCTGCCATTGATCGATAATATTTTTTTAAAAAAATTTAACCCTAAGTTTAATCATTCATAATATTCTCTACATTTCAATTAGAAGTTTGTCACCATTATCATCACTTGAATTTGTAAGACTTCCATTGATAACATTGAAGCGTCTTTTAAATCGATTGGACTAGCTTTTGCACTTCATTTTTCCTTACTATCATAATCATACAACATAGGAAAAATATGTTAGAAAACATTGATCCAAATGTCAAAAAGGGTATTTACGAGATATGTTGGCCTTGAATTTTCATATACATTTACATGTACTTGGCATTTGCTCATGCAAGAAAAGAATTAAATTCTAAAAATAAATGTAAAACAACAATTACAAGGCATACAAAGGTATTTTATTGTGATCAAGCACCAAGGAAAAACTATAACAAATCAAAAGGTAAATAAATAACACTAAAGAAAAGAACAAGATCATTGAGCATATTTGTGAGGCCCCAACATATACCTTAGAAGTAATATAACATATCTAATGTGTATTAAGAAGTGAACATAACGACTTAAGTAGATCTAAGTATAGTAAGAGACATAATGGTACTTAATGTAGAAGGCATAGAATGAGATTCCGACATAGACATACAAACTTAGACGTGAAATATGTATGGGAATTTTTGATATGTTTGCTTGGATTTATAAGCATGATGTGAGGGGAGTTGATAAAAGAAGTATTTCATAAGCAAATGGGATGTTTTTTTTGTTAAATTGGATGCATTTTTGTATTGCTCTTGCATGATAAGACCGTAGTTATTGATTTGAGATATGTACCTTGCTGGATAGATAGGTTCTACTAAATAGACTTCTGTAATTTGGTCATATCTTGGCTTATAGACCTCAAAATTGGATAATTCTAATTGGATATTAAACTAGAGGCAAAGGTATAAAACTTTGATGAAGGAACCAAAATTTGATTCTGCCTCTAAGATTTTTGAATTCTGGTTTGAAGTTGAGTTCTGACTGTTGTCTTTGTTTTTGAACAACTTGTAATTTTTTGGATATAAATCCCGATATAATTAACCAAATTTCATGAAATTTATGCCATTAGAAACTTAAAACATAGGGGAATGAAATAAATTGATAAAATTATAAGCCAATATGGGAATTAAAGGAAGAAGAAGGACAAATATGCAATTTTCCTAAAGTCAACTCATAGACTAATAAGATTAAAGCATGTGTTTCCAGTAGAATTGTAACACATGGTCTAATAGACACTTGGTCTAATAGAATTGTAACATATGTTCCAATATCATTGCAATATATGGTCCAATAGAATTGTAACACATGGTCCAATAGGATTGTAACATATGGTCTAATGTGATTGAAACATGTGTCTAAGACTAGAAAATTCATGAAAAGGCATATGGAGAGGGGAGATGGACAACACTTTGATGGCTTAACTTGATATTTTTCTCCTCTCTATTTCACCTTCTTCATCCCATCATTTTTCATTTGGTGATTCAAGCAAAGCCAAAAAGGAAGGGAACGAAAGACAATAGAAGATCTACTTTGTCAATTTTAAGGTTTATGACTTCACTTTGATAAAGCAAACACATGTAAGAGATACTTTTAATTCAAATAAAACGACATGGTTCTTTCAAAGTTTAAAATAACAATAGGAGCCTGCAAAGCAAGAGGAGCCAGTTATGTAATAAGACCCTATTTAAGCAATAGGAGCTTGTTAAATGACAGGAGCCTGTTAAAGGAAAAATCCAGTTAAGACAAATAAAAGCAAAAGGTGTTTATTAGAAACTGAAAAGAAATTCTTGCAAGTTGAAAAACAGAAGGAGCTTGTTAAAAGTGAAGGAGCCTCTTGCTGAAATAAACGCACACAATATAATGCGGAAATAAAAAGTTAAGACTAGAGAGAAGGACTCAGTCGATTTATACTAGTTTGACTTACAACCTAAGCCTACGTCCAGTTCTCAAGTATCCAATTTGAGTGTTTCTCTATAAAATCAAGTAGTATTTTGACGAGCCTCTTCAAGCTCACGAGTACATATTTTTCAAGGTTCTCTGACCTTCCAATAGGTACATATTTTTCAAGGTTCTCCAACCTTCCCACGAGTACATATTTTTCAAGGTTCTCCAACCTTCCAAAGTAGTAGTATTTTGCTAACCTCTACAAGCTCTCAACAAATGAAGAAGTAATTTGCTCCATATGAGCTTTAATGATCTCTATAAAAAAGAATTGTCACTTTCTAAGAAACAAGAGATTTGATAATGATATGACTTTCAAGAGTATTGATGTATCTTAATAATTTGGGTTTCTCTCTTCTTTCCTTCCATTCTTCTGTGTTTTGCAACTTTAATGGCTCTTGCTTAAATAGACATTTTCTTTAACTAGCTGTTACTTCATTTCTGTTCTGAATTTGACTTTGAATCTTCAATATTATTTCTGCTAGAATCTTCCAATAATCGAACCGTTAAGAAAAATCTGGAGCTGATTGATGAAATATGTGATTAGCAGGATCCTTCTAGAATTTGTAGAATAAATAAGGTAAGTTCATAAAGAAGGTTTCTGTAAGTAAGAAAGCATTTATCATATGATTTTATTTCGTTTTTAGAATTAGACCATTAATAATATAAGGAAATAAATTTAATTTAAAATTTGAAATGTTATAAGGTCATCATCAAGATCATTAATAAGCCTTGAGCTAACACACTTAGTTAATTTCTATATTTTGTATATTTTAATGCGTAAAAAAGATTCATTTGGATGTGGAGTAGTTTCTGGGATGATGCTTTGGTGTTTTTTTGGTGGCATCTTGTATAGAATTGGTTAAATATGACAAGAGAGTATCGTATAGTGGAATTCTGTCTAGGGTTTGTTGAACTAGTCATATTGTTTAGGTCATTAACTCAACCTACATATCTTTAAATTGGGCGCTTTTAGTTGCATATGAAAACTAAGACATACAAATAGAAATCTCTAGAAGATACTTTGACTTAATTCTGGTTTTATGATATGGGAAATTGAGATAAAAAATGGTGACCTAATGTTACCCTTGTTTTGCAGTAGCTTGTGATATTTGGTCTATATCTCATGATTGGGAAGTTCAAATGGTCTGATTATTGGTTCAATGGAAAATGGATACAAAGGGGAACAAATGTATAGGAGACCTTAAAACCTAATTCAAACTTTTTCTGTATGCATATTAAGGAACAACTGGAGTTTGTCATGTGATTTGCTTTTAGACTGATTATTTGCCTATTTTTAGACCACCGTGAGCTTAGCCCAAATTGCATTATTTTGAGTTTGTTTTCATTTGCGATCTTTACTGAATCTATACGAACCTTTTTTAATATGTATGAAACTTTTTGAACACCTAGAAATAAATGAAATAGTATGTGAATTGGGTGATTGAACATTGTAATTTAAGATTGAGCTAATGAATTCCAAAGAAAACTTACATGTACATAAATTATTTGTTTGTGTATTTATTGCTCATATGTGTATAGTATGATTATACACGTGTGATTTTGACGCTCTTCTAATGGTGTTAAGTTATGACTTGCATGTATGAACACAGATAGAGATTTTATGACTTCAAGTGAATATTATATGATGAATTGTGAAATTGGCAAATGGTTAAAGTAACGGTTACAGTGCCTACTCTATTGTCTTGGTGGTGGATAGATAGGCATGCCTATAAGGATACAGTGTAACCACTACAGTTTGACACCAATGGTGTCTTCATTTTGAGATTATAATGTCTCCACATTTTGATGCCTTCAGGTATCCATAGTTTGATATCTTCAAATATCCACAGCTCTCATTATCCACACCTAAGGCTCTGTTTGTTTGAAAGGTTAGGAATGAAAAGGGATGGAACGTAACACACTTTCATCATTTGTTTGAGGGTTTCATAATGGAATGGAATAAAATGGGATGAAAGCGGAGGGTTTTATGTACGTTCCATTCCATCCTAAACAGTGAAAATAAGAAACCTCCGATTCAGAGGGTTTAGGATGGAACATAAACTAATAAATACATACTACCTAATATCCCCTCATTAATTCTTCTTAATACCAACTCTGAACAAATCATAATATTAATATATTAAATAGAATATAATAATATTTTATATTATTAATAATAAATTATATATATTTAATAATAAAATAAAAATTTTATATTTAAAAAGTATTTATTTATTTACTTATTTATATATAAATATATACAAACAATTAAATAATATATTTATATATTTTTTATTAATAAAAATATATTAAAATGATTCTTATT
>JANZLC010024855.1:0-25348 GCA_026413385.1 Erythroxylum gracilipes
TCAGTGAATGCAGTGAAATCTATCAGTCTGACCCAATATTACCATAATACCCTTGCTACCAGTAACGGGATGTTACAGCAATGGTCCACTTATTTTTCATCTTTAAAGAGAGATTTGTGGATCAAGGCAAGGAAATCTGTCCATAGTGGATTTTTTTAACAAAGTAAAAAGAATGTGGGATGAATATGTTGTGTTAAAACCTACGACAACATGTAGATGTGGAGGCTCTCGAATTATAACACCGAAGATCTGTTAAGAGGAGCAACTCATGTAATTTCTTTCAGACTTAAATGCGGAATTTGATCATGTTAGGGATCAAATTTTACTCATAGATCCTCTTCCATCAGTAAACAAGGCTTACTCGATGCTTTTAAAGATTGAAAAACTGAGAGATGCAAGTTTGGACATACAAAATGATTTTGCAAAGCTGCTGCCTTAACTACCAGATTTCATAACAATCGTGTTGACAACAATAATAACAAGAAAAACACTAAGGCAAGCAAGAGTAAAGAAGACAAATATTGTACGTTTTACAAGAAAGGGGGACATGAATGATTCAAATGCTTCAGATTGAATGGCTACCCTGAATGGTATAAAGGTAGGAAGTTCACCAAACCTGGAAAATTTGCAGTTCAAGCAAATCTAACTCACGAGGCATAGACACCATTGGAAGAATCAAATTCAGAATCCCATATGGAGCAAAGCTACAATCAAGATATACATTTACTGGTGCAGAAAGAAGTTCAGAAAATTCTAAAAGGAAAAATGATACAAGATTGTGGATCAGGTGGTGCGGATTTCACTGCATTTGTAGGAGTCTGTGCAGGTAAGTCCCCTCCCATATCTGATTCTATAAGTTTTGAACTATGGATTATAGATTCAGGGGCAACAACACATATGAGTAATTCATTGTCTCATATGAAAAATATTGAAAAGTTGTATTTCCTAAGCGTATATATCTACTAGATGGCTCGATCAAAATTGTGACTTACATAGGAGATGTATTTTTCAATTTTGGGGTTCAAGATATCACAAGTGCTTTATGTGCCACAATTTAGGCATAACTTGCTATCAGTTAGCAAATTACTCAGGGATCAGTGCTTAAGTGGTTATTTCTTGCCTAAGCATTGCATTTTGCAGGACCATAATTGTGAAGAGGTGGTGGTTGTTGGGATTTTGATCAATGGTTTATATTGCATTACTCAGTCCTCATTTGATCCTTCAACATTGCAGCAATTTAGCAGTAATTCTCATTCTATTTTTAATGTAAACAATGACCTAGAAGGTAGTATTGAGCTTTGGCATAGGAGATTAGGGCATATGTCTAAGGAGAAGTTAAAGCATGTTTGTAATTTTCCTCATTCGAATAAGATGGTTGTTTGTGATACTTGTCACAAGGAAAAGCAAGTAAGAAAACCTTTTTGTAACAGCAGCATTCAATTAACAAAATCTTTTGAATTGTTGCATATTGACTGTTGGGGGCCATATAAATGAAAATCCTTAACTGGTAATAGTTACATGTTAACCATTGTGGATGATTTCACTAATGCTATATGGACAATTCTGTTTAAAAGCAAGGATCAGGTTGTTCATTTAATTGAAGGGTTCTTCAAACTGGTTAGCACACAGTTTAAAACACATGTGAAGAAGATTCGAACTAATAATGGGACATAGTTAATTGGGAGTAATATGTAATTTGTTTTACACAACTATGGTGTGATTCATCAGAAAACATGTACATATACCCCATAACAAAATGGGGTTGTTGAAAGAAGGCATAGGTCCTTAGTTTCTACTGCCAAGGCTTTATTACAACAAGCTAACATGTCAACAAAATTTTGTGGTGAAGCCTTGCTCCATGCTACTTGCTTACTTAATGTTTCACTAACAAAAGTCTTAAGTTGGAAAAGTCTGTATCAGGTTTTGTATTAAAAAAAAACTGATTATACTTAGTTCAAGGTCTTCAGTTGTTTGGGGTATGTGATGAATGTTAATCCTCATAAAGATAAGTTTGATAGCAGGGCGTTTCCAAGCATATACTTGGGAGGATCTCTAGGATAGAAGGGGTGGAAAATATACAATATGGAAACACACCATATTAGTGTGTCTCGAGATGTAAAGTTTTATGAAGAGCAATTTCCTTACCTGTTCAGTTACACTTATTCTCACTAAGAAGAGAATGATCTCCAGCCATCCACTATTTTACCAAAAAGCTTCGATGTTGATCTATTACACATATCTCAACAAGAGACAACACGTTCAGAATCTGATGAGAAAACTAATCATCATGGTTCATTTGATCATACAGATGCACAGTAGATTTCACAATTTTCATAGTCATCTCACACAAACTCTCAGATAGCAGCAAATAGCAGCTCTTCTATTGAAAGACAATTACCATAACAGCCCCTCACCCAAGATATTGTACGCAGACATTCAAGTAGACCACCAACCTGGTTATCTGATTTTGTTGTTAATTAGATTCATATTGATGCTTCCACAGATGTTTTTAAATGCACAAATGCTCATTCAGCTTTTCTTGCTAATATTACAAAGATTCATGAACTAAGAACTTACCACGAGGCAAAGGCAGATCCAAATTAGATCAAAACAATGCAGGAGGAGTTGGAAGCTTTAGAGAAGAACCAGATTTGGCAGTTGGTTTCCCTACCAAAAGGGAAGAAAGCTATCACGTCTAAATGGGTGTTCAGGGTTAAATATGCCCCCGATGGATCAGTCTCTCGATACAAGGCTAGGTTAGTAGCCCCAGGGATATGATCAAGAGTTTAGAGTTGATTATCATGATAGTTTTTCTCCTATTACTAAGGTGGTCACAGTCAGGGTGTTTTTAGTAATTGTGGCGGCAAACGGTTGGCCATTACATCATATTGATATCAACAATGATTATTTACATGAGTCGATTGATGAAGAGATTTACATGCTTCCTCTAGATGGTTACACTAAAGCTCATAAGGATCAAGTTTGTAAGCTTTCAAAGTCCGTATACGGTTTAAAGCAGGCAGGAAGACAGTGGAATAAAGTGTTTACTGATAAGCTCCTACAAATGGGATTCGTGAAATCAATACATGATTACTGCCTCTTCACCAAAAATACATCAACAGACTTTATAGCTCTTATAGTATATGTCAATGATATTCTCATCACAGGCACTTCTGTTCAGTTAATTCAAAATTTGAAACAAATGTTGGATGATTGTTTCACTATCAAAGACATAGGAGAGGCAAAAAAAAATTTTGGGAATTGAATTAGCTAAATCACAGCAAGGGATGTTAATTTCACAAACAAAATATATTCAGGACTTGGTTCAAAACGTAGGATTATTGTATGCACAACCAGTGACTAATCCTTTCCCTTTAGGGGTTCAATTGACTGCTGACTCTGAATTATAAGACAAACCAGATAGTTATCGAAGTTTAGTGGAAACGTTACTATATCTAGGCTTTACGAGGCCTGAAATATCTTTTGTGACTCAATAATTAAGCCAGTATATGAATGCTCCCACAAAACTTCAGATGGATACAACCTTGCAGGTTGTTAAGTATTTGAAGGGTACTGATATTATGGGATTATTCTATGCAACTGATAATGTTTTTGATTTGCAAGCATACTGTGATTCTAACTAAGGGAGATGCAAAATCACTTGACATTCGATGACGAGATATTGCATATTTCTTAGAACATCATTGGTTTCATGGAAATCAAAAAAGCAAAATACCGTTAGCAAAAGTTCGATAGAGGTTGAATACCGTGCGATGGGTACAACATCTTGTGAACTAAAATGGTTGACATATCTTCTTGGTGAGTTCAAACTTCCTCCAACTCTACCTATACCCTTGTTCTGTGATAACTAACCTGCTATTCACATTGTAACCAATCCTGTTTTTCACGAACGTATGAAACATATTGATATTGACTGTCACATTGTCAGGGAGCATTTGGTTTCAAAATTTATCAGCGCACCTTATATTTCTTCATCTGGTCAGATTGTTGATCTACTTACCAAGCTATTAACTTCTGCACAAATGTATTCAGCGTTAGCAAAGATGAAGTTATTTCAATGTACTTCATCTTGAGGAGGAGATGTTGGTTTCATGCATGCAGAAGAAAATCGAAGGAAGATAGTCAACGTTAAGGAGCTATTATAATCAGTTACAAATATGTTATGCGTTGTCAGAAAAGTTGTTTAGATTCCAATGTAACAAACTAGATTCAAAATACTTTCTAGCTTAGCTTATTTTTAGTAGCCATATATAAGAACACATTGTATTGCTTGTGTCATATGGATAAGATACAATTTCAATATATTCCTCTTCCTTTTTCTTCAGAAAATATTTTTATTTAAATTATACTTATTGGCAATCTTCCAATGATGTTTTCGTTACGAGGGAGCATAGATGAAATGAATGTAGAACATCATATCCATGTCAACAAAAAAATAATATCCTTTGCATAATTAATTTTTTATTATCATTAACAATCACAAGCCATAATAATGTTGTTATTAAATAAGAGTCTAATTTTTTCAAAATTTAAGAAACTAAAAAAATACGATATTTTTTTGTGAATATTATGTATTAAAATAGTATTAAAATAAATTACTTTATTAATGAATAAATTTTAATTAATCAATAAAATGATAAATTAAATTACTTAGTTAATTAATATGATTAACTACCAAAAAATCCTAAACTTTACACAATTTTGTAATTATAATTCGAAGTTTAAAAGGTGACAATAAAATATCCGAATTTTCAATTTTTTACAAAATAACTTGACGTTAGTCTCCTTATTAATGATGTGGACTTGATAAGTCACGTGAGTTGTATTATGGTACACATTAGGATGTCATGTGTCATGCAAAATTCACATCAAATTTTAATAAAATAATATTAAAAAATTAAACAACAAAAAACCTAACTTATTCTTCTCCCCTCTTTTGCCACACTTACAATACACCCCCATCTACCACCGAAACCTAAGCTAATTAATATTTATCTTGTTCAGGGTGATTTTAATGGTGTAGTTAAAATTTTTAAGGATATGCTTGAAAGAAGTATGCTTATCTAGAATAAGATATTATTTGGTTTCTTTACAAAGAAAACAAAAAATAGAGTGATGGAATTATTTTTGAAAATATTGGACGAAAATGTAAATCTCAATGAATTCATTGTAGCCAGTGTTTTAAGGGCTTCTGGTAGCAGTGATATTTGTCTTTCCTTTATTGAGCAAATTCACACTAGGATCATTCATTATGGTTTTGCCACTGATTTGGTTATTTGCAACCTATTGATTTACTCGTATGCCAAAAAAAGATTCATTGGCTCGGTTGGATAGGTTTTTAATGAGTTAACTTTGGAAGATAGTATTTCTTGGGTGGCTATGATCTCTGGTTTTTCTCAAAATGAATTTGAAGAAGAAGTTATTCAACTTTTCTGCTAAATGCATATTGATGACAATTTTATATATAAAAAACTGTCATATTATAAGTATACAGATTGTACCTCGTAGTATAAAAGATATCATTCTCACGAAGATTAATTAGTCAGCTAACAACTTGAATGGAATTTGCCTAAGGTAATAAAAGATATAATGAATTGAATTAAAATAATAAACTGAAATTGAAATAAAATAGCAAAACTAAACAATTGAATAATTGAAACTAGCAATAAGACTAAAGTTAATCAATGATAGAAACTTAGGGGTTTTTATATCCTTGTTTTGTCTTCCCTTTATCTTGTCGATTCAATTATGCATTATGCTAGATATCCTAAGGTTTTGACTACCCTCTCTTGAGATTTAGTCAAGTAATCCCAATTGAAATCAATAATAATATAATTGCAACCTCTTGATTCACAAAACTACTCTTAACTATTTAATTGAATTTGAAGAAATCCGAAGGATAATTAGCTCATAATTAAGATCTCTCTCCAATTGTTTATTAATATAATATTTACAGGTCTATTAAGTTTTCAACTCTCGTTGTGTACCTTAACACAAAAAATATGATTCAATTTCTCAATTTATTATCAAGTATAAGCATAACAAATATCATAAAACATTCATATATATTGAATTCAACAAGAATAAAGTTTAACAAAAATAGATCAAGAATAATCCATAATATAGATTTAGAAACCACAATTATGTTCAACATCCTACTAATCAAAATTAACTTCCAAGAAAATGAAATATAAGAAGAGAAAAGAAAGAAAATAGTTTTATGTCTTGATCTGGAAATTCTAGAGTTGATCCTAATCTCTCCACTTTGATCTCTTTGATTATCATGTGGAGCCACCTTTTTAGTGTTTTTCTTTTCTTTAAATACTTTTTGAGTCTTCTAGGATTTTTTTTTCTAAGATTTCCTCACTTATTTTGGTTCAAAAATATCTCCAAAACGTTAAGAAAATAATTAAAAAAAACTTGCAAGTCAAAAAATTTGTTTCTACATGATCATGCATGGATGAATAATCCTATATCCTAACCCTCCTCTCTATCACAATCATGTATTTTTGCATGATTGTGCATCTTCATATTCCTCAAGTTTTTTTATCTTTTCTTCAATTTCTTATTTCCATTCACTAACTAACACCTCAAACAATCCTTAAAACATAAAATTAAGATCAAATCCTTGCTTTAAAATGTTCAAACAATTATATCATATACAAATATTAACAAGAATACAATTCTAATTCTTAAATACATTACTATCATCTAATGAAACACTTAAAAACATATTTAAATCTCTAGGAAACATACTATAATATTCACTTATCACATAAATAAAGAACTCTCCCTACTCCCTGTGAGTTTTCTATTGCCTCAAGTGCATGCACCAAAATAATGCTTTTTGATACCGGGCAACTTCATACCCTAGTTTTCAAGTGGGATTTTTTATTCAGAAACATATGTTTGCAATGCTTTTGTCACACTCTACTCCCCGTTCAGGCGACTTTATATCTGCTAAACTAATCTTTAGGAAAATGCAATGTAAGTATGAAGTCTCAAATAACTCAGTGATCTTTGGTCTATCTTAGTAGTGCTTCAGTGTTAAGAAATTGGAATTATTTGAGAAGATGCAACTTGATTGCTTGAAACTAGATTGTATTACTATTGCAAATCATTTAGATGGTTGTGCAATAATTACGGCTTTATGTAAGGTGAGCAATTGCGCTCTTATGCGATAAAAGCTAGAATGTTCGAGGATATCATGATTGAAGGTTCTCTACTTATCTATGTGTGAAATTTTCTGATATGGAGATAACACAATTTTTTCTCACAACAAAGATAGAGAACGTTGTTTTATGGAATGTGATTCTTGTTCCTTATAGACAGCCACATGTCATAAAATAATGTGGCAAAAAGGATGGTGTTCTATGGTAAGAGGAGAGTTTCGACTGTGGTAGAGGAGGAGACAATGGTAGGTTATTATTTTTTTGTTGTTTAATTATATTTAATAATATTTTATTAAAATTTGATGTTAATTTTGTATGACACATGGTATCCTATGTGTACTATAACACCTTCCACCATTGAGGAAGAGACTAACATTAGGCTACTTTTGTAAAAGATTGAAATTTTAAATATTTTATTGTTACTTTTTAAATTTTAGGATATAATTATAAAATTATATAAAGCTTGAAATTTTTTTAGTAATTAATCCTACTTAATATTACTTTGTGACTCTTTTTATTGTTATATTATTATTAGTAACAAAATGAACTTTTTAAAAAAATGGTAGCAAAATTGATATTGATAATTAAACAATATTTTATTTTAAGATAAAAATAAACCAAATAATATAAATGAAATATTTTTTCTTAATCATTATGTAGAACTTGGTAATTTACTTCTTTTCATAATAAATTGTTCATGATTAGCCAAATCGTTGTTGATGCAAAGAATATATAAATACTAAACCCACTTTTTATATATCTTTCATGAAATAAAAGAGACTTTTAGAAAAATTAAAGAAAGAACCTACTGTTCTACGATTAAAAAAAAAATCTCTCTAAGAATTATGAACCTAATTTTTAAAAAAGAAAGTAAAGTATTTATGCATTTACAAACTGAAGTTTTAATACAAGAAAGTCAAAATATATTTTTGACTCGATAAAACTTGTTTTTTTTTTAAGGGATCCGGGATATTAATAAAAATGGTTTGTGTAGATAGACATAAATTGGGTCATATTTGATGAATCGGTTTGAACAGAGTTATCAACAGGCTGTCTTTTTTCGTTAAACAATCTTATTTTTGTTAATGTTCCGATGAAAAGAATAATCGAAAATGTCAAATCGAGTTCTTCCAAAATGTTATCTGTTATAAATGATTTTTATTATTTAATTTCGTGTTACCAAAAGATTTTATTTTACACTTGAAAATACCTTAAAAAGTTTAGAGAATGTTTAGATAATGAGTTTATATTGATCTCTTTTTAACTAAAAACATAATTTTAAATGATATTGATATAAATGGACAAAATAATATATATATCTTTTATGAGAAATGTATCTTGTGAAGGCATAATAAATTTTTCTTGATATCTAACATAATGCATGAAAAGGTATTTGACCAAACATAAGTTTGTCTGAAAATCATTAGTCAAGACTTCTGTAAATTGTAAGCCCTTCCCTAAATTATTATACCTTTCATTAAAATCTATTCATTCAAGAATGAACCAAGAAAATATTGATCATAAATAAAAAGATTGGCTATGGAGAAAAGAATATTAATTTATATTCATATGCATGAAAATTATATAGAAATGAATCTGTTTGATATTTATATAGCTCTATTTATGAATAGGAAGTCACTTTTTTAAAAAATCTATTTACTTATGTTTGATATTTTCCCACTTCCATTATAAGTTAAAGTTAGATTGAAGCAACTTGTTGGAGTTATTAATAATAAAAATAAAAAATGATACATATTTAAATAATCCATAATTAAATGATACATATTGCAATAAGAACTAAAATATAATAAAGATATAGACAAAATAAAATGGATAATATATAAACAAAAGAATTTAATTTAAATTAAATTAAATTAACTATAGCTATAAATTAATTATTTATATCATCTAAGTTAAAATTATATATGTAATTTTTTTAATTATTTAATTATATAAATAAACTAATTATATAAATCATTATCTTTATAAATTATAAGCATAATTAGATTACTTTGAAGATAATTCTACATTTACCTATTAATATTACAAGTATAAATAGATTGCTGTAACTATAAATAGATATGTCTCACCTTCTGTGAAAAACTAAATATTGAGGCATATTCAAAACCTCAATTAGAAAATTACCCTAATTCTACTTTTGTTCATTCTATTTGAAAAAAGGAAGGATTCCAATCGTCGATCACTTTTTTTAATTTTACTTGTTGAATCTCTCTTTAATTGATTAATATGTGATATCCCAATTCTTTTTAATTAATAGAATCAAAAAATATGTTCTTTGAAAAGTCAAAATTGTGCACATTAGTACCTCAATTAATGAAAAGATCTGGGTGGAATTACCATATATAAAATTGAGCATGTTTCCTGAGTAATAAAAGAAATCTAAAGTTGGAAAGAAAAAACAGAAGTGAAATTCAAGGAATCCAGACCAACTAACGAAAGTTGCTACTTAAAGCAACATTGTTGCTTAACCTTGACTGCAAATTCTGCAATCTACACATTGAGAATGTAAACCACCTTGTTTCAGGTGTCAAGTTGCACATACACTATAAAATTAAAAACAGATACTAAGCTTATGCTCCGTGAGATCTCAACATAAGGAGTGGGAAAGAATAGTGGATTGGAGGAGTAAACCACAGCATAAGGCAGATGTAGACTCAAATACTTTTAAAGTTTACATTCTATTGCTTTAACTATGCTATTTGTAAAGAGAGAAATACAATGTTGTTTAAGGACACTCACTAACAGTAAACATCACAAGATGGATTAGAGAAGTTACCATAACAAGACTACCTAATCTTACAAAGACCTTAAGAATGATGAAAATACGCAATTTGCCTCAAGTGATAGCTGTTGAGTGATGGGAACTCCGACCCAAACCTGTTGCAGGAAGCCAACTGTAATGGCCATCGATTACCAATGCACTGATAGGAGGTTGCATGAGATGTTAAGGCCAAGTTGATTCTTAAATTGTTGGATTTGGGAGATCTTCATGATGAACTTAGTGAGGAAACATACTCATGAGCTTTGACACCATATCTTAACCCAAAACTTTAAAGCATTAAATTTATAGATCATTTCTACTTATATGTCTCTCGTTATTTCCATGTCTTTCTAACGTTGGATTCCCTCGATTCCCAACATAACCTCGTATCTTGAGTAGCTTGATGCTTGTAATAGTTTGTGCTAAGCTATTTTACACCAATATATTCTTTCAGTTTAAGAAGAGGAGGTCTTTAATTCCATAACACCAGGGAGAGCAATTAATCGTGCTCAGTAGCTAAAGGAATCTAAGATGGTGGGTAAGTCCTCTGACCTATTAAGAAAAGAGGTCATTTCTTTTTGGAGCGGTACTGACTGTCCCTCCTGCTCCGTTTATCAAACTTTCTTTCGATTGTTGATCTTGGATTCGAGAATGAAGATATCCCTGTTGAATTAGCTGAGAATTTGAATACACCTGAGGAAGTATCTTCTTGTAAACAAATCGAAGAAATATCTCCCTGTACACCAATCAATGATAGATTTTCCTGTAAACAAACCATTGCACAATCTTCAGCACATTTAAATACATACTCTCAAGTAAGATAATCTTCAGCACATTTTTCCTGTAAACATACCAATTTGGCATTCTATATCACTGAACAAGAATCATGGATTTAACTTCCAAACCAAAGGATTCCACTAAAAAACGAGAACAAATACGAATGAAATCTCACCTCATCCTCATTGAAATTGAGCACGCATCCAATATGACCAGTGAAACTACATCTCTTGCAATAATAAACAGGATGATCAGGATTCCTTAGACTCTCACAGACATGACAATAATGTTCTTTGTAATTATCTTGTGTAACGGAATCCACTAGAGTTAGAGGATGAATATGACAACTACTCTCCACTTCTTTTGGCACTGGTATGCATTCCAGATGTATAGCAAAATAGCAATCCAAGCAACGATAGAAGGATTCATTGCACTCTTTGCCACATTTCATGCACACAAAATGGCCATCTGAATAAGCAGCATCTCTTTGGATACATATCATGTTCTTCAGATCACGCGCAAGAAAATAGAAGAGATTGTGTTCGTGGCAGTCAGCTTTAAGAGCAGATGTTTGATAATTAGCGCATGTGATATGAAGTTCAAACGCACACGGTATGCATGAATAGGCACTTCCACTCCAAATCGTCAAAGCACATACCCTGCAGCTTGCAATAACACCACCAATATTGTGAAGTTTAAGATGGTGCGGTGGATGATATTGGGTTTGCAGTTCTTCTGGCACATCAACGCATAATTTGTGAATAAGAAATCCACAATCAGGACAGCAATAGGCTGGTCCAGAGATAACCAATCGACACAGTCTACATCTTTCTTGGAGTTGCTCTGCACAATTGGCAAGTGCGAGTTTACAAAAATGGCTGAAATGCGCAATGATTGTTTCCTTTTCGTTTAATATTTGGCTTGGGTCCTCAATACGATGTGGGAAAGAGGCACATTCAATATGAAGGATAAACTTGCACTCATCGCATTGATAGCCAGCCTCTGCATGGGATACACTTTTACACCCATCGCATATAAAGTACTCGTATGAATTAGAAGGAAATATTGTGAGAGGGTGAAGCGAGTGAAATGGGTGTCTTATCTTAGAAGGGAACTCTGCACATACTTTGTGTAAGCTTATGTTGCAAGATTTACAACTATAACCAGCACCAGGTATCTTAGCTTTGCAGCCAAAACAGTTCCCAACAATTTCAGCTTCATGAAAGGTTAAAATGTGATTGTTGCTGGAATCTCCGGTCTGCAACTCCAAATTATAGAGAAAAACAAAGATGTAATAACAGATTCAAATACAAAAAAGTGATTAAAAAGAAAAAAAGCAAATGTGAGAGAAAAACAAGTCAAATTCTAATAACATTACCTCAATTTGTTTCTTGCAAAGGGGATTTGCAGCTTCTGCAAGAATTGGGTACTCGTTATTACTACTCTGGGCTTCATCTCTGTTATTTGCCATTTTGACCCTCAAGGAATCAGGGGTATTCCCACAGTCAGAGTCTTCATCTTCATACTGGTAAACATGAAAAAGCTATTTATGATTTCTCTCTTTTTTAATGAATCGAATGACAGTAGATTCCTAGCATGAAACATGTGCTGCAGAGGGTGTAATGTAATAATTGGAAAATTTATTCTTTGTATGGCTATGTATCTGCTTTTAATGACTCATATTCTATGATTACCATCACTAGTCCAGCAAATGAAAACATCTTCCTCATTTAACCATAAACTGCTTCTAGTATTGCAGAATTTGCTCAGCAAATCCATGTCAAATTATAGAAGCTAATGCACGATGAAGTTACTTTACTTGCAAATTGATAATACACGAAAAGGAATTTGACAGTTTGCTAATTCATGGAGAAAGATTACAGATTGAAATTAATATTCTTTAAGCATCTAAAATGTCGTGTAAAATCTATGAACTTACCTCAGATGCTGCACATTCAATGTGAGACGAGTATGAGCATTGCTGACAGTAGTAGGCATGATATCTTGAGTTCCTCTCTTCCTCACAAGCGAAGCAATAACTCTCAGTATCTTCAAGAAGTGGATTCCTAAGCGTAAGGGGATGCATATGGCAATCTGTCTTGATATTACTGGGTATTGGAATGCATTCCACATGGAAATAACATTTACACTCGAAACAAAGATAAAAGTAGCCATGACGAAATTCACGACAGACCTTGCAGACTAATCTTCTACTTCTAGTTAGATGATCTGCAACAAAATAGTAAAGGTTGTGGTTGTGGAACTTAAGGTTTAGAGGGGATTTGACCCCCAGAGACTTATGGGCACATAAAGAATGAAGGTAAAAATCACACTGAGAGCATTGATATGCAATAGCATCGATTCTAAATCCACAGGCATCACAAACCGTGTTGTTGTTTTTAATTAACTGAGCACGAAGAGGATGCAGAGGATGATAAGCATGCATTATTTCTCTTAACATTTCAGCACACGACTTGTGAAGGTAAAACTTGCAATCAAGGCAGGCATATGCTGGGCCAGAAACAAGCTGTTGACATCCGTTACACTTATAGTTAAGTCTCTCGGTTGAATTAAAGAGAATAAGCATATGGCGGTGGCTGAAATGATAAATCTCTGTTTTTGTGTCCCCAGTGGATCTAAAATCATGCCCATCAGTTGTAACAGCACATTTGTAATCGAGATTGAAATCGCAGTCTTGGCAACGGAAAACAAATTCCATGGAATAATCTCTGCACTTATAGCAAACGAAAATATCTATAGAATCATCAGGATTACAGTAAAACTTGAGTGTGTGTTGTGGGTGTAGAGGATGCTTAAGCTCTTTGGGCAACGAAGCACATTTGTCGTGGAGCCAGAAAGCACAGTAATAACAGAAATAAGCTGGACCATCAATGTCTTGATGACAACCCCTGCATGTTGGCCCCTCAACCACCATCCCCTTCCTCTCATACCTATAGATGGCTTTGTATGTCTCTCCGGCGTTCTTGCAGAACGTCAACGCACAATCGTGGCTGTAATGGGCTATCTCCATGGAAGCCTTTGCTTTCTTGCAGATTGTCTAATTTTGTAGACTTGTGGTGTTATGTCGGAGCAAAGAAGAAGGTAACTTTGAACTAGTCAAAAGTTGATGTCTTCCATATACATTAACCCAATCGCTGCCGACAGCCAAATCGTCTGCAGAATATAGTTCTTGTTAATTAGCAAGTTGCGTGTCTCCATGTCAAGGTTTTGAAGACGACGTCCACGGAAATATTAAACTGTTCTTTAAGCATATAAAATAAAACCAATGTTGTCTACTTCTTACTTACTAAATAATTTTAATCCCAATATTTATCAAGTGAAAGTGAAGTTATATTTAAGATTCAAAATCTAACAAACAAATGCAAAGAGTAGGTTAGAAGGGCAGGATGTACTGAAGATGTAATAGCCATTTTTTGACTTGCACACTTCAGGTGGTTTTCCGTATTGGAAAGTTTACCCTTTGAGTATGTAATCCGTTGTAACGTGTACTCCAAACTTCATCCTAACCTCAACTCATTCTTATATATTGGGATTAATTTATGTCTTTAACATATGAAATCAGTTAAAATTTAAATAAAAATATCTAATCATTTATCAAATCAAAATAATCATAAATTCGTTTTAGAATAAAAATATAATTTCCTATCAAATCTATAGTAAAAATTAAAATAAATAAATAAATGTAAGACTACATAATTATGATAATATTCAAATAATATTTATTTGAACATTAATTAAGTTAGGGTTCTTTAATATCATCTTTTTCTCCATCGTATCGAAGAAAAACCATCTTTTTATTGGAATAAATAACGAAAAATGGAATAAAAAATTTAAAAATAAACACAAAATCATAATTATTTATATGAAATAAATTATCTAGCTCAAATACTTTTACACTCCTCTAATTATTAGTAGAATTAAAAATTCTATTGTATTTAGTTTGAGTAAAAGTTAGAACTATCACTTTTTTAGTCAAATTAAATTCACATTCTAATATCTATAAGAATAGTCAAAAGATCTTTAACCAACATATCTAAAATAGGAAATCTTTTAAAAGTCACATTTTAGTATTTAAATATATAGTTGATTATAAAAATCTTAAATTTTATTCAATTTTATAATTATAACTTGAACTTTAAAAGTAGCAATTACATACTTAAATTTTCTATTTTTTAAATCTAATCAGGCGTTAGTATCTCCGTTAATGTTGCTAATGTGGCAAGCCACGTCAGACATAAATTTAAACATGTTTGATAATAACTAGATTAAATTATAGATGTCAAAATTAATTAAAGTAATCAAGAAAATTAAGAAAATTGAAAGACAAAAGGTAAAAGGTAAAAAAATATAAATTAATTTGAGATTCAAACTTTTTGCCATTATCAATTTCTATTCAAAGAAGTTTTTTTTAACCAATTATAGGAAACAGAAGTGAAAAGCAAAAGAAAAGAACATGTTTATTTCACTATAAAAGGGATTTTCCACTTTAGCTTTCAATTTTCATGTCTCACTTCTTTGGTGACTTTTATTCTTAATCTCTCATAAACCAAACAAACAAATACAAGCATCAAATTCAACATTCCTTCCCCTAAAAATTGGAACTACTTTAACTTCAAGTACACATGAAATCCTTGTTAGCTAATCCAACTTCCTTAACCTGCAATCAGTATGATAGGCTTTTTATGGTTGTTCTTATTTCTTCATTCTAGATCTAGGAAAACCTGTCTTTATCTCCTTACCATAATTAGGGTTTCCCTCAGGTTCCTCTCTAATGTTTGAGAAATGCTACTTCTCTTTCACTCACTCACCACTTATTCTTTTGTCTTTTTCTGCAACAACCCTTTTTCTTCTCAATGTTTGTAACAAGGATTTCAAGTACACATGAAATCCTGGTTAGCTAATCCAGCTTTCTTGACCTGCAATCAGTATGATAGGCTTTTTATAGTTGTTCTTGTTTCTTCA
The DNA here is from genome assembly GCA_026413385.1 of Erythroxylum gracilipes. Taxonomy (NCBI): domain Eukaryota; kingdom Viridiplantae; phylum Streptophyta; class Magnoliopsida; order Malpighiales; family Erythroxylaceae; genus Erythroxylum; species Erythroxylum gracilipes. The sequence goes on from JANZLC010024855.1 coordinate 15,736, forward strand.
TTCTAGATCTAGGAAAACCTGTCTTTGTCTTCTTACCATAATTAGGGTTTCCCTCAAGTTCCTCTCTAATGTTTGAGAAATGCTACTTCTCTTTCACTCACTCACCACTTATTCTTTTCTCTTTTTCTGCAACAACCCTTTTTCTTCTCAATGTTTGTCTGCTAGTTTGTTCTTTAGGTTGTAGGCAAGAGAAGCCTTGACAAGTTCGAAGCTTTCCTAGGGTGCCTAAGTGGTTAATATATATATATATAGCTAGTTTTAAATATGGTTATGGCAAGAGAGAAGATTCAGATCAAGAAGATCAACAATGCTACAACTAGGCAAGTTATATTTACAAAGTCTAAATCCTAAATTAATTTAGGCTTTTATCCTTTGTCTTTCAATTTTTAAAATTTTTATTAATTTTACTTAATTACTTTAATTAAGTTTGACATGTAAAATGTAATCCATCTGTTATCAAACGTGTTTAAATTTATTTCTAATGTGGCAACGTTAATAGAGATACTAACGTTGGGCTAGATTTGAAAAAAAAATGAAAGTTTGGATATTTAATTACAACTTTTTAAATTTCAAACTATAATTGTAAAATTAGGTAAATTTTGAGATCTTTTTTAATCAACCTTTAAATACATCAAAGTCACTATCTAGGTCTTTAAGATACTATTTCAAATAAATATTTAATTTAAAATATGTTTAGGATGAAACATAGATTTTAAATACTTTTCGTAATCAGATTCTTAAGAAGCCCCACTTCTTTTGATGTTATTTGAACTAAAGGAAAAGTCAACATTTTGACTAATGTTATCTTCTCTAGTACTTTTGTATTAATCAAGTATCATAAGTATCTTCTCTAGTACTTTTGTATTAATCAAGTATCATAAGTAAGGTATTCTTCACTTGTTCAATAAAATAAGCTATAATGGAATTATCATAAAGAATAAAGTAGCAAGTGAAGACAAGCATTTTATAATGGGGGTATCCAAAATAGCAAAAATGATAATAATATAGAGTACTTTGACTAATACTTGTTAAATCTCTTTTGTACCTTATAGACCATACTAGCGATAAATGCTAAAGAGACTTTTATAGCATCTTTTGAATATTTTTTACTTTTTATACAAATTTAAAGTAGACATCTGGGTATTTGAACTAGAAAAAAATAATGTCATAACATAAAATAGTTTTAACAACTTATAAAGAGCTTTCATTTTTTGTCATTCCTTATCATTAAGTAAAAAATAGAAAAATCTTCATCTAATAGCCTTTAATGTATCAAAACATGTTTATAATAGAAAACATGATCAATCATAATATAGGAAGATTTCCACCATACATATGCATCAGTCCTTAATTTCATCATCACATTCAAATAAAAAATTTTAGAGACCATTTTAAAGAACTTCTTATGTTTTATAATAGACTTATTTAAATTGTTAAATCTATTTTAGATTTTAGAAATAAAAATCATGAATTGTAACATCCTGTTATCTAAATTAGGGTTTAAATGGCGATTCTTAGAGATTATTGAGAAATTAGGAAGCATAATTCATGCTCATGCATCATTGTAAATTTACACATATGTGAATATTTATTTTGATACACAAAAAAAGAGTTGTACATGCATTCATTGGTATTTCCGGGTAAATTGGTTATAAATGAAAATTGTGGATTTAATTGGAGTGTATTAAATGTAATGTGGCAATTTTTGTACATTTCGAGTATTTTGCAATTTTTGCAGAATTATTTTGAGCTAAAAATTTATGTGATCCAAGTAAAATCAGATCAATTGGTGATGATAATCATGGATGAAATCTTGAATGTAGTCGAACAGTTAAAATAATACTTTGAAACATTTGAGGAAAAAGGTGTAAATCATATGAATGATAAATATAATGAAGTTTCACATCAGAGATTAAGATACAATATGTTGTAACAGTATAAAGTGGTTTTGTATGCATAAAGATAATTAAAGTCTTATCAGTTGATTTTGATACATGGGTCAGAATTGCTATGATAGAAACCTCTTTGAGGTCTTGGAGACATTAGATGTGCCAATTCATTTTTGGAATGTACAAATTATTTAAGTTTGGGGAAATTATTGAATTTGAAGAATGTACAAATGAGCGCTATATTGGTAGAGGTAATGTGTAATCTGACACATTGAACATACAATTCTATAATGAAATAGTACAAATTTAGATATTGAGGTTACCAAATCTAGTGCAATGAATAGTACAAAAATGTTAAGTGGTATGTAGGGCAACATGAAGTGTATTTTAGATCAATTTTATTGAAAAGAAGTAAGAAAGCCTGAAAGCTAAGGATTCAGATTTGTGAGTCCCATAGAAGAATTGAAAACGAATATGAACTTTCGAATAGAATCGGAAGAATGATGTTTGGTGGTTGAAATATATAATTTGGGATACTATAAAAGCACACAATCGCAATAAAATAAAAATGAATGTCAGTCTCATATATGTCGCATTGGCATAAAATTTGAATTTGATGAATGATTTGCAAAGTTGTGTGAATTTTGTTATATGATTGAACAGTGTATCTAGGAAATGATTTATCTGTGATAGTATTTGATACTCGTTAAGTGGAGTTGAGCTGTGTGATTATATGCTATAATTGATCTCGTTTTATGTCATGAGTGAACCATCGAGGATGGTTACTCTACTAAGTTCGCAAAACTCATCAAAATTGCACCATTGCTTTTCAAGTTCGAGAGTGAGATGACCTAACTTCTAAGACTCTGTAGAAGCACATTTTGTGCAACTGTTACTGTCAAAATTGGCTCAGAGGTCGGTCAGCTGAGATTGAGGACTTAGCCTTTGTTTTCATATTTATTGTATTTGGTGTGTACTGAGTTGTTTAAGCTCATAGGGTAATGTTGTAAACCATGGGCGGTATTGTATTGCATGAAACGATGTAAATTATGGATTTTGACTATTGTGATAACATTTTGAGTTAAAAAAAAAGATGTGTGATTGATGGTTTAGTGTATGTTGCCATGTTATGTATAGTGAAGGTAAGATAGTTAACATGTCATTTCTAACAGGCATGTACAAGTGTACCCGGATGGACACACGTGCATATGTTAGTTGGGAATGGGGCGTTACATTTTGGTATCAGAGCATGGTTTGGCATCCATAGGGATATGTGGTGATATTAAGTGTGAAATGTTGTGGTAATGTTGGATGGTACTTGTAGTTATTGTGTATTATAGGTTATCCGACGCAGGTGAGCAAATGGAACACTCAGCTGACCTAAGATCGGAAGGAGCCAGTAGGTAGTCGTCAGTATCTCGACCTGAGCGAGTGTCTCCAAGAATTCTTGAGAGAAGGGAAAGGAGGTACGACAAACAGCGAAAGCAGGGAGCTGTAGATTTTTATAGTAGTACAGACCCTGCTGAAGCAGAGGGATTGCTAGAGCGGATAGAACGAGTATTTGATTAGATGGACTGTGAGTCGGACGAGAGGTTTGACTATGCCATTTTTTTGCTGCAAGGCCTAGCTTATCAATGGTGGAAAACTGTTCCCGGCAGTGCCACCAGGCCTTGCACTTTGACTTGGGGAGACTTTCTGAGGGCTTTCAGAGAAAATTATATTCCCCAGGTATACATGGATAGGAAGATGAAGGAGTTTATGGATCTGAAACAGGGTGAAATGTCTGTGGCAGATTATGAGATCAGATTTAATGAGTTGATGCAGTATGCTTCTGTCTTAATTCCTACTGAAGTAGAAAAATGCAGGAGATTTGAAGAAGGCCTGAATATGGAGATTCAGACAAGGCTAGCTCTTCCTAACCTGAGCAGTTTCACTGAGCTTAGAGCAGCCTCTATCCAAATGGAGCTATAGTTGAGAGACGGTTAGTCTGAGCAGAGATCATAAACTGGTCAAAAGAGGCCTGACGAGTCTCAGGGTGGTTCTAGCAGAAGGTTCAGCAAATGTCAGACCCGAACATTTAGACCACCAGCTGGATTTAGACCGTCAAGATTCAGACAGAAGGGTGGTTTCATTCAGACTGGGACTACCAGGGGCGCAACATTGGGTCAATTGCCAGCTTGTCAATATTGTGGGAATAGGCATAGTGGCGTATGTTGGAGATTGACAGGAGCCTGCCTTCGGTATGGCTCACATGATCATCAGATCAGAGATTATACATTGATGTCTCAAGCACAGTCTGGTGGAAGAGGGAGTAGAATAACAGAATCTAGTATTCAACAAAGCTGAGCCAGTAGGACTGGACAAAGAGGCCGTGGCAGAGGCAGGACGAGTTCTGGAAGTGTTACTAGGAGGACTGAGGTACGGAGCAATCAGCTGCAATCTCAAGATAGAGTTTATGCCATAACGAGACAGGAGGCTCAGGATTCTCCAGATGTCGTCATAGGTGTGTTATAATTATTTACTTTTGAGGTTTATACATTGCTAGATCCTGGATCTACCCATTCATTTATCACACCGCACATGGCATCTAGATTGCATTGTGATAGAGAGTTCCTGATACATGGATTAACTGTGAGTACACCAATTGGTACTGCTACCGTGATTGGGGAGGTCTGTAAGAAATGTCTGATTCGAATTGACCAGGCAGAGTTTGGCAGCAAATTTGATTGTTTTATAGTTGAAGGAGATAGATGTTATCTTAGGCATGGATTGGCTCACTGCTCATAGGTCCATCGTGAACTGCTATACGAAGGAAGTGATTTTAGAGTCTCCTGATCAACTGAGAGCAGTATTTAAAGGCGCTAGCCAAGCAGTGCCAACCAGACTGATTTCATTTATTAGTGCTTTGAAGTTAATGTATGGTGGATGTGAGACCTATCTAGCCCACGTGATTGATACTCGAGCCGAACAGAGTGTACAGGATATTCCTATAGTTAAGGAATTCTTGGATGTGTTTTTCGCTGAACTACCTAATTTGCCTCCAGATCAGGAAACAGAGTTCACAATTGACTTAGTTCCAGGTGCTGCTCCTGTATCCATTCCTCCATATAGGATGGCACCTGTGAAACTGAAGGAATTGAAGGTTCAGTTGTAGGAGTTGCTCGAGAAAGTGTTGGACCCGTAGGCTGCAATTACCTTGAGTGGGCTTGGATCCCCAGCTCAAGCACCCTGCCAGTCACAACCTTAATTGGTATTGTCCTCTTTGGTTCTTGGGTGAGTCCACGACTCGAACCCTAGACCTCAAGGTTTTGTTGTTATCTAGCAACACGCCTCTCACCATTGAGGTACGAGGGGCCTGTTCGCCCTGGTACGCAAAACACGGACCCAACAAACATAATTGTAATGTAAAGCATGAACGATTATAATATATGTTGGATCCCAATTTGTTTTACTTCTTACCTATTATTTGCTTAATGATTTATTTAGGTTGGTTTGTAGGTTTAATTATTTTTGGGTCATTAATTAGAAATTTAAATTAAAAGGAAACGTTAGAGATTAAGTTAGCTTAAGTAGATTGGTAGAGCCACAAAAGACAAAAGAAGGGCAAAATTGGGAGAACAAGACTAAGAAGGAGCATAATTGGAAGAAAGAAGTTAAATTGTGTCTTAAAATTAGCAGAGGGAAGGAAGTTTGTTGTGGAAGCTAAGAGAAGAGAGAATTGAAAAACATGAAATAGAGAGAAGAAGGAGAAAAACATGGGAAGCTTGGAAGGAAGAAGAGAAAGAAAAGAAATCATCTTGCCATAGTAAGTTTATCTTCTTCCTCTTGTTTGTTAGACAAGAACAAGAGAGAGAAAGTATTTTGTGTAAAAATGAGTGTTGGATTAGAAGAAGATGATTTAAAGAACCCATTTGATTTTCTTTTAGGGTTTCTAAGACAGGATTTGGGTTTTCCTATGAGTAGGTTAAGTTTAAGTTTGATTTGGGTAAATTTCGCTTTTCTCTATAATTATGGAAATTTGGGGGATTTCCATTTGAAATGGAATTAAATGAGAATTTTGGTTGTGTTAGGAAATTAAGAACAACCTACCCAAGAGCAAGTGAAAGGGTACAATTGAGTTTGGATTTTAAGATTTTAAGGTGGGTAATTTATTTATAGTTATTGTGTAATGGGCAAAATGTCTTGTGTGTGTATTGTGTGCTGAAATGATTTGTTGAAATGTTGTGATATGGAAATTTTATTTTGATGCATAACATTGTGAGTATGATTATGCCAAGCCGTGGACTTGTATCCTGGCATTTGATTAAATGGAAAGAAGAAAAATTATGAGAATAAGAAATTGTGAATGATTGATTTGAGCATAAAACTTTGATTGTATTTGGGCGAGAGAGGAACCGTTTCATAGTCACGTGCATGTTGACATAAGCCTTCTCCAGGCTGCCTGCTTGGGGCCCACAAGATCCAAAAAGTGGTCTCGTTTTGTTCACGGAGTAAACTTCGGTTTCTCTGTTTTGTTCACGGAACCCTCGAGCCAATTGTGTGTGCATTTGCATTTTTGATGTGCTAAGTATGATGACACTTGAGTGTTATGCTTCGATGTGAGTCACATACAATATGTTCTATGTGATGATATTTTGAACTATGAAATGTGAATTGACATTGTAAATGATGAACTTTTATTACGAAGGGTATGCCTATAGGAATGTGTGTATATATAAATATATGTTTGATTGTGTGGCTCATTGCCAATGGCTATAAATATATTAGCCACTGAGCTGTATAACTCAACACAATATTTTTCCACTCCACAAGTGCAGATCGAGAAGATCAGTGATCCTTGCAAGGCAATTGGACACTCCAAGCTAGCTAGGTTCCTTTTGTACTAAGTTAGTGACATTTGGCCAGCTTTATAAGCATATCAAACATTGAGAATCCATCTGTATTTGTATTAAGCTTCTGATGAGTGTGTTGATATGTAATTAAAGCTAAGCTTAGATTGTGTTTGGTTCTGTTAATGATATATGATTTCTTTTGCTTATGTTTTCAGGTTGCATATTGCATTTCATATTTCGGGTCTATTATAAGGGTAGAATTCATGTCCTAACTTTGGGGGATGTGAGGAAGATCCAGTGGAAACATCTTTTTATGCATGGTGCATCGTCTCAGTTGCATCGTCTTAGTTTGACTTTGGTTTCGTCTTAGTTTTGTACCTAAGACACTTCGTCTTAGTTGTTATCGTCTTAGTTTCTATCGTCTTAGTTTGACTTTCCTATCGTCTTAGTTTGACCTCTGTTTCGTCTTAGTTTGTACCTAAGACGCTTTGTCTTAGTTTCTATCGTCTTAGTTTGACTTTCCTATCATCTTAGTTTGACCTCTGCTTCGTCTTAGTTTTGTACCTAAGATGCTTCGTCTTAGTTCCGTATCGTCATAGTTTGACCTTCACTTCGTCTTAGTTTGTATCGTCATAGTTTTTCCTTCGTCTTAGTTCACTTCGTCTTAGTATTTTTGCTTCGTCTTAGTTCTTCTTTGTCTTAGTCCGCTTTGTTTAGTATTTTTGCTTCGTCTTAGTTTTGTACCTAAGACGCTTCGTCTTAGTTTTGCACTAAGACGCTTTGTCTTAGTTTGACTTCCGCTTCATCTTAGTTTGACTTCCGCTTCATCTTAGTTTGACTTCCGTTTTGTCTTAGTTTTGTTTCGTCTTAAATCTCTTCGTCTCAGTTTATATCGTCTTAGTTTTTCCTTCGTCTTAGTTCACTTCGTCTTAGTATTTTTTTTCTTCGTCTTAGTTTCTATGCACTGTTCATCTTATACCTTCTGTTCCATTCTTGATCCTTTTAAAGGCCGAATCTCACTTCGAGATCTTCATGAAAGTTATAGATTTAGAAGTTTTCCTTCAACCGTCCCTAAAAGAAGTCAATCCGTCATCTGTAGTGAGAAGTTTGGCAATTGCGCCAAGTTATGCACGAAATGAGTAAAGGTATGAACATGTTGAATTTCAAAGGTTGATAAAAAGAAGTGAGGGTTGAGTGAACTGACCCCCACAGGGTAACCCGCTCACACTTTTTGACTTCGTTTCGGATAATTGGGCTTTGGGAACGGGGCTCAACAATATAGGATGAATTCCATATTATGCATACTTTACTCTTTAATTTCTTCATCACATTTAAATGAAAAATTTTAGAAGCCATCTCATAAACTTCTTAAGTTTTGGGATAGACTTATTCAAATGTTTGAATCCATTTTAGATTTTTACACCAATGGTGCCAATTATTTTTAGTCCTACTTGCATAATAACATTTAGAATGTGACAAGGACGTCTAATCTGTAAAAATTGTCCATTGCAAAATAGTGATTTACCTGTATTAAGGTGAAAACTGAGAAACTTGACTACATGTTCATTATAACAAACATTATCTAAAGAGATTGATAAAATCTTTTTATCAAATAAAATCTTTTTATCAACCTTCCATTGAGCTATTTAAAGCCACTTCATTCATAATTGATAATCCATTTAAAGAAGGTTTTAAAACCTTAAAAAGAATTATCCTTTTCTACAACTTCGACTTGTTATCAACAAAATGAGTAGTAATGCATGCATATTCATCCTTTGATAGTTTATTCTTACAATTATTAGAATTCAAGCAAATATGACTAAGAGATTTTAATAATTCTTTCTATATTAATTCTCTTTCCTATTTAATATAAGACATTATATATCACATTTGCATGTAACCTTGTTATATTATATGAATCTTTAAAAGAATGTAACTTTGGTAACTTGTCTCTTTTATTTTTCAAAAATTATGAAAATTGACATTACATTATATGTGTATTTAAGCTTCATCTTTATATGATTTTTTAAACCTTCTAATAATTTGGTTTTGTTTCTAATAATTTATTTCATGGATAAGTACTTTTCATCATATAGCATTGCTTTAAGCCAAATTTTATATGAAAATATTCAACATTAGAAACATGAACTTTCATCGCCTTATTTTGTTCAACAAGACTAAGTGCTTTTGATCAATCAATCATTGTCACTTTTTCCATAAATCAACTAATCCTTGATAATTAAACAAAGACATAAAGCATACTTTTGTTCCACCTATTCATGTGGTGGTTCTTATAGAGGATGATTAAGAAGACATTTAGTCATAGTTACATAGTTTACAATTGTATTAATATAGCACCCCACTCCTGCAAGACACGTACCTGACATCCTATTGGGATATCCGAGTCCGTGCCCTGCGAAGGTGGCATGTTAGAGCACTCAATCATTCAAAAGTTGGAATAATTTTTTTTTGAAATAAAAAACATATTTTGCAGAAATCGATATTTAGATCGGGCCCACTTTCATTCATAAACATTTTCAATCAACAAAATACAATCAATAGAATTTCAATAGCCAATTAGGCCCTTTCATAAGTACATAACACTTTATTCATAAGGTCTTTACATTCCACCATAAAAGCCTTTGTATACGCATTGAACAAAATTTCGGAATACATTATTTTAAAGAAATGGCGGAATACAAATTTATACAAAACTAGGGAAAACACTAATGCAGACGCGAATTGATCCCGACCCTTTCTTTCACTCACATGCAGTAGGTATATTCCCATTTGCCTAATGGGGTATTCTTCTGAGTCCTAAAAAATATTTGCAAATTTTGGGTGAGTTTTGCGAACTCAATGAGTGACCATCATCGATGGCTCACCCAGTCA
>JANZLC010024858.1:0-25346 GCA_026413385.1 Erythroxylum gracilipes
TAATAATAATAATAATAAAGATGATGATGATGAGTTTAATAATATAATTAAGAATAAAAATTGCTTATGTGAGGGAGAGGTATAAATAGTAACCACTAGATTGGAATGAAAATTTTGATACCCACCTCCTTTGGAGGGTTTAGTAGATTCCCAAATTTAATAGAATGAATCCATTCCCTTGAAATTGAAAACTCCAAAGTAAACACTACTTTTTACAATAATTTCATTTCTTTATTTTCAAACCCTCAAACCAAACACTTCCTAAAACTTTGGTTTCATTCGTTTTGCAATTCAACAAAGAGTCCAATCAAGATTCTATCTCCGAGGCTCATCGTCTTGTATGCCCAAGTCCCCAACTCTTTTTTATTTGCAATTAAGTACTTCTCTTTTCCCTCACAGCTCAACTAAGAAACGAATAACAGAATATTTGATCTTTAAGCATGAGACCATAATTTTAATGATTCGCAACCCCAACTCTCAACAACGGCGCGTGTCATCTAATTGCGATTAAGGGGAGCTTAGGTATGTATGTTGTGTGAGAAAGGAAAAAATTAACATGCACCATCTCCTCTTCTTGATCACAATGCCCATTGTTTCATCAAAACCCTTAAAATCGCCACCGCAACCGCCACCGTCAAACCCTAGCTCCACCACTGTCTCCGGCGTGCTCTGCAAGCACTCACCTTCCGCGACTCTCGACCTTCTAATCCTAGTCCTAGTCCTCTTCTCTGGCGCGTTCCTCTTAATCTCCTACTTCTCATACATCTTTAACACTCTCTCTCTCCTTCTCTCTCCACTCCCCCTAAACCTTCCTCCGGCGTCATACATTATTGGGTTTTTCGCATTCTTCGCGGCGGCGGTAGTGGCCGTGGAAGTGTGCTGCGGGTGGAGATCTCGCCGGTGCGATAAGCCGGGATGTAAAGGGTTGAAGAAGGCGATGGAGTTTGATTTGCAGTTGCAGAGTGAGGAGTGTGTGAAATCGAGCGGGTCGAAAGAGATTGATAAGTTGCCGTGGAAAGGTGGGACTGAAGGAAATCCAGATTATGAGTGTCTTAGGGCTGAATTGAGGAAAATGGCCCCTCCTAATGGTAGGGCTGTTTTGCTTTTTAGGGCTAGGTGTGGGTGTCCTGTTGCTAAGCTTGAGGGCTGGGGTCCGAAACGTGGTCGCCGTCACAAAAGGTATGCCTTTTTCTTTTCATTTTTCAGTCAATGGGTCGTCTGGATTCTAGGTTTTCAGTTAGGTGACTCAATTAGTGTTAGTGAAAGTAGGGATCCTTAATAATTTCATTATTTTGGATTTTGATGTGTCTGTACTTGTTTTCTTCCTTTTTTCAGTCTGCTTCTCTGCAACTTCTATGTGAATAAGTTTGATGATGACGTTGACTTTGTTTTTGTGAATATTTGGACTGAAAATTTTGTCCAGAAAAGTCTTGGGAATAGCGGGGCTTTCAATTTGGTAGCTTGGATATCAAAGTTTTTGGCTAATTGTAGTCATTTAGAGAAATGGAAAGCGTGCTTATTTACTAGGTATGTTTATGATATGTAAGCAACTGATGGTGCCAATAGGCTGTTTCAAAGTAGCCGCAATCAAGACTGATTTGTGTGTTCTCAATTGACGCTCAATTATGAATCTTTAGATCTTTCAAAACTTTTGGGCTTCATTTTACTTGCCCTCCAGTCAAAATATCTGTCATCTCAATGTGAACTTTTACATTTGTGTCATCCATTCCTATTGACAATAATCTTGCAACTGCATGTTTAAAGTAGGATGTCTTTGGATGCGTTTATTTCTTATCTCAAAAACCGATATTTTGAAGCATGATTTCATTGAATCCTTACCCACTGGCTATTTCCTATCAGATAAATACTCAAGCAGCATTGTACAGTGTTGAACCAGGCTTCATACATCATTTTGGAATACTTGGAAGAAACTTGTTCTCATTTGTACACTTTTCAGCTATGTGGTATCCACTCACATATAGGCAACCAAAACTCACAATTCACCCCTTTGCCTACATAACTCTACTTTTCCTTTGGATGGTATGTTAATAAAAAATTAATGAAGATAAACTAGAATTTACCTTTGCTCAAACTTAAATAGAGAAAACTGGTTCTTCTGTTGGATGAGGTACTTAATGATTTGGGTAGCAAGATACAGGAACTGGATAACAAAATCATGGATTATGAGGAGTTAGGTTTTAAGGATGATTGAACTAAATAGAAGTTGATGCAAAACATTACAGTTTGAAGAACATGTAAATGGTTGTTATTCTAAAGCCAATCCATCTGACATCAGGATAATCAATTGATGCTTTTTGTTTTGTACCTGTTTATAGTACTGCTTTTCACTTTTAACCAGATAAGTGCACTCTCTCCCATCCCCTCTTTTGTTTTGTTGTTAAAACACCTTAGGATCATCATGCACTTCTGTTATGCGACCAAAGCTATACAAGAACTACAAACGGTTCACTCATGGGAAGTTCACAAAGAAGCCGTCACAAAGCCACATATGAAGCTGTTGTGTTTAGTTTTTATTTTTTTTATTATTTTTAAGTCTTGATTGTGCTGGAAATTGTTACGTGACAGTTCCTTATTTCCTTATTTTACGTAGTAGTGGAATTAGGCAGTTATTTCCCCAAGGCTATAGAAGCCAGCATTGTACAGACTTTGTGGTATAAAAGAAAATTTTCTATCTCTGAGTTTATCTCAAAAACAAGGTCCCGAGTCCCTTTTGAGCCGGAAACATAGGCAGATCAAAGAAAATTAGTTCGACACCGATCAACAAACCACAAACTCGATCCTGTTCTAACAACTTCATTTGTATTTGGCATATGCTAAATGTTTGTGATCCAAGTTTTTTTTTTTCGTGTCAACAAGGTAAAATTGTAGCATATATCCTATGCTCTCTCAAGTATTTAATGGTTCTGCGTTCCATGTGTGAAGGACCTTTCAGCTGTTTGTTTGATATTATCTTTTCGGGCATTAATTATAATTTACCTTGAATTTTAGCAGAAAAGATTTGGATACCTCATCACATTTCACAAAATAACTGGATTTGGACATGTGATTGCGTTTATTTTAATTGAAATTTTGTTTGGAGTCTAGAGAGTTTCACGCCTTACAAGTTTTGAATGTATATTATGCTTCTGGCCTGATTTTGTGGATAAAAAGTTGTGACCTTTTATTTTTATCTTATCAGTAGCATTTTCCCATCTGAAGAATTCTTTTGCTCTTAATTTGATATCCTATTTTGGTCATTAATTGCATTTGAGCTTATATATTAGCTCAGCTAAGATCAAGTCCACATAGCTTTTGTAGCCAACTTGGTGCTGGCTGTTGACCAGTATTGCAAGAATATCATATAGATTTGTACTTTTGAACCTCCAAGATACAAGAAGGCATAAATGATATAAAACTATATTTTAACCATCAATAGTTAATTGATCTCTTTGTTAATTGGTGAATATTCTACTTAGTAGTAGTGCTCTATCTTGTCCGTTGGCATTTGTAAATAACTGTTTTTGGAACTTCCTTTTGTTTAATATGGGCATTCTGATTCTAATGGTTTCTTTTGTTAGGAGTTTCTACCTTCATCTAACTTGAATATCTACATCAGTGTTCAACAAGTTTGTAAGCATAAGAACAAAGTTATCAAGCTTCATCTATAACTCAGTAATCTGGATTCTCATTTTACACTTACGAATTTTCACCACTCACTTTAAATTTACCAATTTTCACCACTCTGTGATGTGTGGTTGAAATCTATGCCAAAAAGATTGAAGATTCTTGTTAAAAAAAATGAAAATTTAAGATTTAACATATGATTATTATTATGTATTCAATGTAAGATTATATTGTTTGTCTAATAATTTAATGATTTATGTATTATCTTTATTTTATTTAATTGCAAAAATTTTGTATTACCTTATATGCTTTAAACCTAATGAATTATACATCTCAGTATTCTTTTCTGTTTTTCTTCTTTATCCTGACTTTTACATAATATTGAAGTTAATTCAACACGGTACCGGAGCGAAGTGCTGATTATGATTCTAAAACTTGAATTCTAATCTTTTATTTTTTCTTTTTCAGATTCTCGATTCTTTCATTGGACATATATATCTTCTTTCATCTGACAAATTACTTTTTTGTTTTTATTCTGGCAGCCATTGAAAGTGTTGTTACCCTTCTTATTATGTCTTTCCTTTTAGCAGCATGTTGAGAATGCCTTTAACCTTCTTAAGTCTTTATTTCAAGCAGCCTATGGAGATTGTTGTTATCCTGTCTTTTTTTTTTTTCAGGCAACTCATTGAGAGTGATGTTATCATTGTATCCGTTCTAGAAACCACTAAGAGCGATCTTTAACGTCTTGTCTTATCAAGAGTGTTTCTATGTATTATCAGTTTTCCTTCTGCAGCTCAATGAGAGCATTGAAACTTCTATTTTCATCTTTCCTCCTCTCAACTTCTGTTCTGTATTCCCTTTTTTTTTTTTTGACAAATATCACTCTTCCACTCTCTTATATATATATATATATAGAAAATATATTATTTTCATTTTTTATTTAATTTTTTTTTACAAAATTTTTGATTCAAAATTTATAGGCAAGCTGGATGTTAAAATCATTCACTTCACGTGGCTGTTTGAAGGGAGAACTAGTACTTAATATTATAATACATTACGTATTCAATGCAAGAATAATGCAGTGTCTCTCATAAATATAAAGATTAAGGTATTATTTAGTAATATTGTATATTATTAAGGAATATTGTAAATAGTTTATATCCAAGGCAGGTTATGTTTCCGTAACCTTGTGTTCTTTGTCCCTAAAAAACTGAACCACTTGATGCTATTGTGTATGTTCTTATTCTTCCTCTATCTTATTTCTCGTCGAAACTAAATTTAGAGTTCCATCCAAAGTTATTGTTTAATAAGAGGACATGGGTAGATAGATGTGGTTTTCTATCATTATCATATAGAAGTGGATATGCATAATTTCTTAGACAGCAAACACTCCTTTTATGCTCAATTCCAACGGTCTTAATTTGTTTGCACACTTTGCAGGACTGTGGCCAATGTATCAGCAAATGGAGGTGATCAATGATCATTGCTGACACTAGAGACGTTGGTTTGGCAATTGGTGCCACCTAAACGTGCTTCTGCGCAGTGCAGTTTACCTGACTGATCATAACAAGTGTCAACCTTTGTTACTAATGGGATGACCTCTGCTTAAGCCGCACATCTGAAACAATGGCCTTACCTTAGATGAGAATTTCAAAATTTTATTATATCAATTTGTCTTTATTTCTGAAAGGAAGGAATGCAAAATAAAGATATAAATACAATGCAATACGTTACGTTTTGTTTTGGCTTTCCAGTAAATAAGTTTGCGTTTCCAAAACCATCTGAATGTGATGTGAAAGGGAAAAGACTAAGAGCAGATGTTGGGGAAGGTTGCTTTCGGCTTTTGTATGCGTACGGCAGGCTCCTTTTGCGACTGGACCAACAATCAAAATCTAAAGTAAGCAACTGTTGTTAGACATAGACCATTCATCTCAACTCCTCTCTTCTCATGATACCTTCTTTCAATCCCAAATCTCTTCTCTCCCGTCTTTTCTCTTCTCCTTCAAATAGGTCATCACCACCAACCCTCAAATACCTCTTCACAGAAACTCCAAAATCCCCTTCCCAACATTCCGACCAAAACCCGTTTCACTGCCATCTTCGTACTTTTGTTAGAGACCCAAAAGACTCCAATTACGAGCTTGCGTTAGTGTCCGCCTTGAAATTCTGCTCCACCCATTTGAATATGTGTCAAGGCCGCCAAGTCCATTGCCTTGTCTTCAAGTCAGGCCTTGATTCTAACACTTTCATTTTGAACGGCTTGATTAACATGTACGCTAAATGTGGAGCATTACAGAATGCTAAGTCGTTGTTTGATTCGTTTCCTTGGTTGGATCATGTCTCTTGTAATATTATGATTTCCGGGTATCTGAATTCCGGAAAGTTGGATGATGCCCGGGTGTTGTTTGATGCAATGCCCGAGAAAGGTTATGTTGCCTACACTAGTATCATAAAAGGTTTCGCTCAAAATGATAGGTGGAGCGATGCAATCGAGGTTTTTAAGCTGATGAGATATGATGGTGTGGGCCCTAATGAGTTGACAATGGCATGTGTGATCTCTGCTTGCTCTCATTTGTATGGGATTTGGAATTGTAGAATGCTCCATGGATTGGTGATTAAGAGAATGCTTGATAGCTCTGTTCTTGTGCTTACGAATTTGTTGAACATGTATTGTAGGTGTTCAAATTTAGGTGAAGCTAGAGCTTTGTTTGATGAGATGCCTGAAAGGAACATAGTCTCGTGGAATGTAATGTTGAATGGGTACTCAAAAGCAGGGCTGCTTGATTTGGCTAGAGAGGTGTTTGAAAGGATACCGGATAAAGATGTTGTATCGTGGGGTACAATTATTGATGGATATGTTAGAGTTGAATGGTTGAGTGAAGCTCTCATGATGTATGGATTAATGGTATCTGCAGGTTTCAAACCTAACGAAGTTATGTCTGTTGATTTGATTTCTGCATGCGGCAGAAGAATGGCAATTGGTGAGGGTCTGCAGTTGCACAGTGTTATTCTGAAGATGGGTTTAGATTGTAATGATTTTGTTCAGGCAACCCTTATCCATTTTTATGCATCATGTGGCAGGATTAATGAGGCATACACGCAGTTTGAAGTAGGCACTAAGGAGAGTATTTCTTCTTGGAATGTTCTCATTGCTGGTTTTGTAAGGAAGGGGATGATTGACCAGGCTAGAAAATTTTTTGATGAGATGCCTGAGAGAGATATTTTTTCATGGAGTACCATAATTTCTGGTTATGCACAAAATGATCAGCCTCAAACAGCTTTAGACCTCTTCTATGAGATGATTGCTTGGGGGATTCGACCAAATGAAGTGACAATGGTTAGTGTTTTCTCTGTAATTGCTGCACTAGGCAAAATAGAAGAAGGAAGATGGGCTCATAAGTACGTTTACCATAACTCCATCCCATTAAACGACAATTTAAGTGCTTCAGTCATTGACATGTATGCCAAATGTGGAAGTGTTAGTACTGCTTTACATGTGTTTCATCAAATCCGAGGCAAGGCTTGTACAGTTTCCCCATGGAATGCGATTATTTGTGGGATGGCTATCCATGGACATGCTCACATATCTCTTAAGATATATTTAGAATTGCAAAGACTCTGTATAAAACTCAATGGAATCACTTTCATTGGAGTCCTCACTGCCTGCTGTCATGCTGGATTGGTAGATGTGGGGCAAAGATATTTTTGGAGCATGAAGACTGAACATAATGTTGATCCCGATATCAAGCATTATGGTTGTATGGTAGATCTCTTGGGGAGAGCTGGAAGATTACAAGAAGCAGAACAGTTGATAAGGAGCATGCCCATGAAGGCAGATGTTATCATTTGGGGTACGCTATTAGCGGCATGTAGAACCCATGGAAATCCAGATGTGGGAGAAAGAGCTGCTGAGAATGTGGCAAGATTAGAACCATCTCATGCGGGAAGTAGAATTCTTTTATCCAACATATATGCAGATGCAGGGAGGTGGGAGGAGGCATTTTTGGTGAGGAGGGCAATGCAAAGCGATAGAATGCAGAGGTTGCCTGGTTACAGTGGTGTTTGTAGTGAAGCAAAGGGATCTAGTTCCTCTATTTGATTAAGAAAAAGGTCCTAGCTATATTATCAGCATGCAGGCATGCAATGTAAGATAGGTAGTCAAATGCGAAAGTCATTAGCAAAGCAGCTGTCGTTTCGACTTTTGTTGAAAGGAGATGCAACGGTAAAAATTTTGAAGAAAAGAGGACGTGTAGAGAGTATATAATTTTATCAATATGCAGGACCGGTGTGGTATATTGCCTGTGTTGCACGGGAGGTACGGTCTGGTATATTGCCTGTAGTGCACGAGAGGTAACGTACATCTCTTTCACAAGCGCATTAAAATTGAGACTTGACTAATCTGAAGGAACTTATATTCATATGATACATAAAAATGAAAAACTCAACCTACTAAATACAGAAAATTATAACAAAGAAAGTCAACTGAGGCAATGGTTCTGAATAATTAGTTCAGCAGCTGCTCCCATTGTCTCAACCCCGCCAATTCCCAGCAAAGCCAGAGCAAGGTCCTCCTCATTCCACTGTCTCAACCCATTGCTTAATCTCCTAAGAACATCTGCATCCACCTCAAGCACCCATGGAGGAGTGCAACCCACCATCAGACTCACAAAACCCAAAACATAGGACCTCCAAGTAGCTGCATCACAGCCTAGTGATATTTTCCCATCAAGTGCACTTGCTAGAAATTCCAAGTGCAAGGCCAGGACTTTGGGACGCCTCTTTGATGCTGACGATGACGAGTCTATGCCCCATGCAAAAGCTCCACAAAGAACTGCAAAATAGGCAAGCGCGTAACCCCTGAGCATAGCAACCATCCCTACAGGGCCATCCTCCTGCTCTGACCTGTGAACTGCTATGAACCAAGATGGTAATGTCTCTTTGAACAGTGACAGCACCGAGCCCAAGCCACCGGATAACCATACCAAAGAAGCCCCAAGTGAAGCTGCAAGCTTTGCACGAGCCATTGCTGAAGTAAGTGAAATCTGTGCACACCTAAGTCCACTTCTAGTCCTCTTCAGCTTCTCCAATCTCTCTTTAGGAAGCCCACTACATGCTATTTCTCTCACAGAATACATGATGAGAGAAATGATCTCTTCTGTGATGAATACAATATCTCTGATGGATCGGTATACACGTAAATACAAAAATCCTGGAGCAACAGGTGAAATTCCACCGAGAAAATGTGAACCAAATCCATGTCCAAGAAGTGCTCCAATGCCACCACAACTTGAGATAGCTGTACTATTCAGACCAATTGTTGCAGTGAAGCAACTCTTGAGAAGCTGAAAGACAGTATCATTGTTGTGAAGGAAGACTGTACGAGATGCAGAGAACACAAGGAAGTCAAACCATCGTTTTGCCTTTTGGGTCCACAAGGAAGCCACAATTGGCATGCAAGGCCAGGGGCAGCCTGCTGCAAGGCATTCCAAAGCTGGCCCTGCCAAATTTAGGAATCGCTCTGAAGCCTTGTCAATTTTATAGGTTATAGTGAGACTGACAAAAGCAGCAAGAGGCAGTGGCAGTGTGGCTGGAGAGCTTCCTCCTGCAAGAATAATAACCAACCTTACAAACAGACTTCAACTGTGGAAGAACAGCAGCAATTCAATTCTAGATACCATTTTTTAAACAATATAGGTCCTATAGCTTATAGTAGGATATCTAGTTGCTGAATACAAAGCTAAGAAAATGGACAATAAAGTTGTAAGTTTAAACAATATTTGCTGTGATTACTGATCCCAATAATTCATTTTAGCTAACAATAATTTTGTGTGACAAGAATGGATTCTTCTCCGAGCCACAGGTTTGCAGATTTGTCAGATAAATGAGAATTACAAAAACATTACAAAAACATCTATAATGTTTTTGATAGAAATGAAAAACCTGCAGCAAGGCTTGGAACATCAACACCAGTAGCAGCTAAAATTTTCTTTATCTTATCCTCGACATTGGATAAATTTGCTGCTGGACTTGGCCAATCTGTACCATTCATAAATACGGGTTTCCAAACTCCTCGGCTTACTTCAGCTGAGAAGTAGCTCACAATAGTTGCCAATGATGCAGGAAGAAAGTCAGCAAGATCTTTAAGCCCTGAGAGTTTAGAAGATTTCGCATTAAAGCCACTAATTTGCACAGAATTTTTATGCACGACAAATAGATCATGATTGGTATGTAAAAAGGTATACAGTGCATCTCTTTTTAGTTCTCAAGTTTATCAAACCATAAAACTGCAGCTTGTTAGGGATAATTTAACCTACAGCCATTAAAGAATTGAATAGTTAAACGTTAACAGCAACATCCATGTTTCCGTGCATAACCATGAAGGTAGCAGCTCTTCAAAATTTGATGTTCTCAGTGAATTTGTCTACGTAAATTAAATTGGAAACTACCCGCAACAAACCTGTGGCCAGTTCTCGAGGAGAGAGTTTTCCATGAGCACATGCTGTTAAGGCAGCATCAACCACAAAAGGAACTGCTTCCAAAATGTTCCACGCAGGTAACTTAGGTCTTAGAGAAGAATCCTCATTTCCAGGTCCAGATGAGCCACTACCTCCTGAAGTAACCGAAGTAAGTGATTGGCTTCCTCTATTAATCTTTCTGAACATCATGTTAAGAAGTAAATTGACAGTCTGATAAACCGGAGTTCCTGGAACAAGATCAGAGAGAGTTGCTGCAATACATTTCTGATGCTGTCTGTACCAGGCTTTCACTTTTGGAAACGAATCCATAAAAACTGGCTGGGCAGAACATAAAGTTGCAACTGCTGATAGCCTTGTCTTGTTTCGATCCTTTAGGATGTTTGCCGAAGTTACTAGATGGGAATTTCGCACCAATAGAAGGTATTCAGGAGTTAGCTGGGATCCAACCGTGGGCACATCTCCTACTCCATGTTCAAGAGGGGGATGATTAAACTGCCATAGTTTCAAAAGAAGCGCATATGAGTTTGAAAACACAGCATGAGCAGATATTTCTTCTCCTGTGGGCAACGTCCAAGATATATCAGGTACACATGAACCAAAAACTTCACAGATTGGCATCAAGGAGCATGCAAGTTGTGGAATCTGGCAAGGAATAAAAAAAAAAAAAGGAGAAATTAGTTCACAGACCAAACAAGTGTCCCGTTAACTAAAAACTACATTTACCTTAAGGAGAAATTATTAAAGAATTATTAAGCAGAAAACAAGGTAAAGGTTTTCTTTTTTCATCTTTTGACAGACTTGATCAGTTGAATCTCAAGAGTCCAAATCCAACGGATTACATTTGAGACATTGTAACTTTCTCCTTTATGACATCAGCCTTTACCCTTAACTGCTCTCTCTGTATGTTTCTGTTGTAAAATTATGATACCTTCTAATGGCATAGAACTTGCTCAACTAAATTGTGAAAACGAAAGGCCTTTTTGCAAGAAAATGCATCTTATATTTAATCACGATTCACGTCCCATTTCTATAAAAAATCTCAAAACAATTCTGTAATCCCTAAACCACTTGAAATGAAATCATCCTTCACTTTTCACTTCCCAGGGGCAATAAGAACAATGAGATGCAACAATTGCTATCAAAAGTATTTTGTCTACCAATGGTGAAATTGCGTCCAACAGAGTAGCTGAAAACGTTACATAAGTGGAAGAGTATCATACCAAGCCATGTTGCGAGAAAACCTGAACACAATCAACTGATCCTATTCCAACAATGAGTACATTCAGGATTGGAGCATAGTTGATAAAATGATTATCATCCCCAGCCTTATCCACAGGAAGTAAAGGCGACAACAATCTGGTAATGAAATTAACAGTGTGTTCCTGGAGGTGAATCAAAGTCAATTTATGCACAACACAATTTCTATACCCCAAAGGAAAAGAAAGAAAAAAAAAACTGCAACAAATTTATAGTCCAAGCCCAGTTAGTCAAATAGATTGGAAGTGCACTTAAACATCTTTCCCCATACCTGTATGTTCCAACCCCGAAGAAGAGAAGCCCCGCAAAGAATTGTAGCAGCAGATATCTTATCATCTTCTGATCCGTTGACTGCAAGCTCAAATACTTTCTCAAGTTCTGCTAAGCTTCCATCAAATCCATGAGCTTATTTCAGTTGCTTTAGCCTTGTTAATTTACAAAAAAGAGCATCTGATATACCTGGCTTCAGGAAAGAAAAAGGAGTAACTGAAGACCAGGCCAAGTTTAATTAAATTACAGAATAAGTCAACTTTATTTAATGTGGTCTTTTGTACATTGAACCAGTCATGGTCTGTTAAGAGTTTCTGAGATACAGTATCTAAGAACGGTCATTTGAGTAGTTCTGGTTACAATCATGTTGTGGATGCATTTGTGGGGCAAGCTTATATGAGGAAAAGGCGTAACAAAACCGTTTGCCCCCAAGACTTGGGTAATCCATCTATAAAATCCATAGAAACATCAGCCCAAATTTGAGTAGGTAGCTGCAAGGGTTGGAGCAAACCCGCTGGGCTCAAATGTTCAGACTTGTTACGTTGACACACTAGACATCCCGCAACATAAGAAGCTATGGCAGTCTTCATACCTTTCCAATAGAAGTCTCCCCGAATGCGATGGAGTGTTTTGTGAATGCCCTCATGTGTGCTATCATGGTAGCTAGACAGAATCGTTGCAATCAAAGGAGAATCGGGAAGGAGATAAATTCGGCCTTTGAACAAAAGCAACCCATCACAAAGTTGTCAATCCGAGATAGTTTCCGCATTCTCAACTTGTTTACATAAGGTTTGGAGGGCCGTGGAATTCAACAACTCATTCTTGACGGAGTCAAGCAGGGCACTGCGAAGAGAACTGACAGCAAGCAAAGAAGGATCATCATTATCGCGTCGGGATAAGGCATCCGCGGCGGAGTTGAGCCGACCGGCGCGGTATTCAACTGTGAAGGTATACCCCATGAGTTTACTAAGTCAGTGTTGTTGAGGGGGAGTCGTAAGACGTTGTTCTAACAGGAATTTGAGACTGTAATGGTCTGTCTTGATGAGGAAAGGTCGACCCCACAAATATGGCCTCCAATATTGAACGACTTTAGCCAACCCGATCAGTTCCCTCTCATAAGCCGCGAGCTTCTGATGGCGCAGTGCCAGTTGCCTACTGAAGAAGGCAATGGGATGACCCTCTTGTTGTAAAATAGCCCCTATACCCCCACCGGAAGCATCACACTCGACCACAAAATCCTTAGTGAAGTCAGGTAGTTGTAAAACTGGTGCAGTAGATAAAGCACGCTTCAGCTGCTCAAATGCTTCGAGGGCAACCTCTGTCCATTGGAATGAATTTTTCTTTAGCATTGAAGTGAGGGGAGCAGCCAATAACCCATAATCGCGAATGAACTTGCGGTAGTAACCAGTGAGGCCTAAAAAACCACGAAGGGAAGTGAGAGACTGTGGTTGTGGCCAAGCCAAAACAGATTGCACCTTACTCATGTCAACTCCAACGCTGTCAATGGAGATAGTGTGGCCTAAATATGCCACGTTAGCTGATGCAAAACAACACTTAGAACGCTTTAAGTAAAGTTTGTGAGCTCGCAACAAGGTAAAAACCTTCCGCATATGAATCAAATGCTCTTCCCCTGTCTTACTGTAAACCAAAATATCGTCAAAAAATACCAACACAAACTGGCGTAAAAATTCATGGAATACCTCATTCATCAAGGCCTGAAAAGTAGAGGGAGCATTAGTAAGGCCAAAAGGCATTACAAGGAACTCAAAATGCCCATGGTGCGTACGGAAAGCAGTCTTGCCTACATCATCCTGGGACATACGAACTTGATAATAGCCTGACCGTAAGTCCAATTTAGTAAAGTACCTGGCACCATGTAACTCGTCGAGTAATTCATCTACTACAGGGATGGGAAACTTGTCCTTGACTGTCTTTGCGTTCAGTTCACGATAGTCAATGCAAAGTCGCCAAGAACCATCCTGTTTGGGAACTAGCAAAACTGGAGAAGAGAATGGTGATCGGCTAGGCCAAATGAACCCTTGTTGCAGCATCTTGTTACATTGTGCCTCAATCTCATCCTTCTGTCGATGTGGATCTATATGGTCGAACTACTATAGGAGCTGTACTAGGAAGTAGACAAATGCGATGGTCGCACTCACAGATTGGAGGTAAGCCAGTGGGCTCTTGGAACAAGTCTTCAAATGCAGATAAGAGTTCTTCTAGCTGTTGTTCGGAGGAAGGATTTTCAATCAAGAGATGGGTGTGATGGTCTCTATGTCGTGGTAATCCATGAAGTAAGACAGAGGTGCCCTTTAATGAAAAAGTCATGGTGAGTGCTGTAAAATCCCATAAAATAGGTCCTAATGTTTCCAACCATTTAACTCCCAAAACCATGTCAAACCCACCGAGTGGAATCACATAGAAATCTGCTGAAAAATCATGGCCAGCAATAGAAAATAGAACTTGAAGGCAAACGCCTAAACTCTTAACTCGCTCTCCATTGGCAATGGAAACGGTGGTATTGGGCAAGGTTCGAATGCAAAGAGAGTCGTTGAGCTGCTACAAAAGTCAAGAAATTATGAGTGCTGCCAGAATCGATCAAGCCTAGAACTGGGCGTCCATTCATGAGAGCTGGTAACTGCATGGTACTTCCGTGAGATTGCCTAGTAATGGCATGCGATGATATTTCTGGAGTAGCTTCTACACTGTCCTCATGAGGATCTTCTTCACTTTCAGCCAATTCTAACCAAAAAAAGTCGCTTGCATTGTTGTGTAGCCGAGTACGGTTCATCACAATTATAACATAAGCCTTTTGACCGTCGCTCCGCCATCTCTGCTTGTGACAACTTTTTGAGGAAAGGTGTGTGGGTGGAGATTGGTTTGGTTACTGTTGCTGAAGGTGTACTGGAGTTTCTTGGTTGCCATGGTCCTCTCCGTATACTGGGGTTTTTTTTGTAAGTGAAGCTTTTGTTCATAAGCTCTAGCCAAGCTCATTGCTGGAGATAAATCGGGCGGCTTCATTAATTGAACATCCAATTGAAGAGAGTCATCTAATCCTGCCATGAACAAATCCACGTACAAATGTTCTGGAATTTGGTCAACAGCTTGCGCTAATTTCTCCTGAAATTGGTGTTGATAAATCTCCACTGAACCTGTTTGGCGTAGAGTGACCAACTCCCCCGCGGGATTGCTGCTCTCTGGAGGTCCAAAATGCTGAAAGCAACTCCTTTGAAATTCCAACCAAGTCATGGTTCCCTTGGCTCTTTTCAACTGATAGTACCATAGTTGGGCTTCTCCCAAAAGATGAAAACCTGCGAGTCCCACCTTTTCGGCTTCAGGTGTATTTTGATTCTCAAAAAATTGTTCACAACGGTACCCAAATTAATGGGTCTTCCTTTCCATCATAAGTCGGGAAATCCAATTTCGCAAACCGTGGAATCATGGTCGGTGGAGGTCCAGTTGGCGGACTGGTGTTTCCTATACCTGTACCAGTGGCGGTTCGCCCTTTTGTTGGAGTAGCGGAACTGTTTGCGTCTCTCCCCTTCGGTACATGTTTGTGGCTGCCCAATCCCAATGTTGAGAATTGTTCCTACATGATTTGTGCAATTCGCTCACCAAGATGTTGTTCCATTGCAGAAAACTTAAGAGTCTATTATAGACCGTTCTTCTTGAAACCGGGATTCGATTCTGGATTCCATATCATCGCCCATCACGTTAGGCTCTGATACCAAATTGTTACGTTCCCGAGTTATGGATCTCGTGATAGGACGATTGACAGGGAAGTCAATCTCAAACAACCTCCTCTTCTCCTTGCCCTTATTCACGTTCTTAGACCTACCTATCGTGAATGTAAGTTCAGCTCGTTTAAGGGAGACTGAAACCTTGGAATTCAACGAAAGAGAGGACTCCGATCTCGTGTTTTAGTAAAAATTCTGCTTATTCTTTATTGCTGCGATTGCCATATAAATAGGCTAGTCTCCTTACATCATTAGAAGTCCTATTGAGGAAGCCTCACTTTAAAAGGGAAATATGACAAAGATATACGGCAGAATATAAAATAACAAACTGACTCAAAACAGAAATAACAACTTGACTATCTAGATAGAAATAAGGAACCGAAATTAACACTTCTTTCTCACATATGCTTGGCCCACAAATGCGTCCACAACACTATTTCAGTCCTACTTTAATTTAATGGAATGATTTTTATTAATCTTCCTATGATATCATATTTTCTTAATACTTTGATATTTTTCCTGTTGGAGTTGTGTATTGAGCTTAACCCTTAACTTCACTGATCCAAAGATGTAAATAGAATATTTTAATGAAGTTAAGTGCAATTGTTGCCATGAGAACTTCAATAACAAGTTAAATTTCAATATAAAAAAATTGTAGGAGACGTGATATCATTATCCTGACATTCTTTTCTTAGGTGGATGCCTAAGAATTTATGGTGAATAATTCTAAGCAAAGAAGTATGAAGAGAGAGTGAGAACTCAGTTTTAATCAACCCATAAAAAGAGAAATGAGAGATGAGACTCCCGGTGTATTTCTCTGCCTAAAGATTTATGAGTCCTAGTCTTGATGTGCGGTCTGTTCTATATCCTTTCAGGTCTATGTGGAAGCCTATACATGTCCCTGTATTAGGTGCCATCAATCTGACCCGGTATTCGTAGCCCAGTCCAATGGAAACTATATTGCAATCTTCTCCACGAGTCCACCTTTCAAGCTAGACAAGTATAAAAGATATAAAGGACATAGGGTGTCTGGATTCCCCGTCAAGTGCAATTTCAGCTTGGATGGCAAGACGCTTGTCTCTGGCTCCTCTGATGGTTCCATCTACTTTTACAGCTACCAATCATCAGAAATAATCAGGAAAATAAAGGCGTATGACGAGACTTGCGTAGATGTCGTTTTCCATCCTTTTTTGCCTAATGTAATGGCTTCATGCAATTGGAGTGGTTCTGTTTCTGTATTTGAGTGATAATTGCATTTGTAGCTTGACTAGTCATGAAAGCTAGCATTCAGGACCAAAAAGATGAAAACGCAACTCTGTATATGAATCTCCACGGAAGGTAAAGAAATGAAGGGCAATTCCTTAGTCATAACAGATATTATCTTGGTGCATGTATTTGGTTTTCTGAATATTCTTATTGATTCTATTACAATTGTTTGCTGACAAAAGTGCGGATTCTTTTTCAATTAGACTGTCTTTATAGCAGGCATAATTGCTTCTTGAAAGGCTTGAAATTGTTGTATGGGGCTCCAGGTATTCCTTGTTGGAAAATGCTAGTGCTCGCCTGTTAAGGTGGACATGAGCAATTTGGTTTCTGGTGCATTTTGTACATTTGATTCAAGCTCATGTAACTGCAGACGATGAATAATTTGAAAAGATATCATTGAGAGAGAGTGTTGGCTGGAGAGAGAGTGACACAAAAGTCAACGTCAAGAGGTTGTTGCATGGTTGCAGGCTGTACGATAGGGAACAAGTATATCGGTACCCGAGGGAAATGTGGCATGCGTCATTCTCATAAGATCTCGAGAGGTCAAATTATTTGCACAACTTTCAATGGAGATACCAACCCGACCACACCAGGACTCGTCCTAATGTGTAGATTTGTTAGTACGATAAGAGCTCTGAGCAGCTCTACGAATCTTTTTTTTTATCTCATCTTTGTGAAGAACTGGTTTTGTACAGAGCATTATTTGGAGTCAAAGTTTCAATCTGGGTGCTATGGTCTTGTTCTAAATATAGCTTGAGAAATGCAATAGCAAATAAAAAGGGATTATAACCTGGCTGTGGCATAGCTACACACCATAACCCTTGTGTCTAGAATCTAGATACTCCTAACGCATACCTAACATCATATATATTATACATATAATTGATTGAATGAGGGTAGGGGGTGGGGGGCATACATGCAAA
This sequence comes from Erythroxylum gracilipes, assembly GCA_026413385.1. NCBI lineage: Eukaryota > Viridiplantae > Streptophyta > Magnoliopsida > Malpighiales > Erythroxylaceae > Erythroxylum > Erythroxylum gracilipes. Next base: position 17,554 of record JANZLC010024858.1, read on the forward strand.
ACCCTGCTTGTGTTAAGTGCGTTTTGCTTTGGTGAGAAAGGAAAGAGGTGTGTGGGGGTGGGGGCCCAAAATCACATAGTTAAACAAGACATAATTATGCACTTCCCTTTCCATTCATGGGGGTCAATTTTAGGGGGACACTACACACCACCTACCTTTTTAGATGCATTTCCTATTTTCTGGGACCCAACATTCTCAAAGCCCTGTATTCCAACACCACCTCACCTCATGAACAACACCTGTGTGAAGAAAATTGAGAAGCTATTCTATACAACATGCTTCTATTTCCATATTCCTTAGCACTATCTAGACAAACCAGCGATTCGGAAAATAAGGATGGTCCACAAAACTGTGCCCATTGGACAATCTGGTAATCCCCTAATCTCATCTTCTTGAGGAACATATTTATGCACTCTACACATACAGTTTTTTGTATTTTCTTTCAACTTCCATATGAATATGTTCCCCACCTTAGTTCCTCTCAAGCATCCAATTCTCTATACACACCCTCCCCCTTTCCTGTCTATCTCCAGAGCCTATCTCTTAATCACATCAAATCTTTCAAAAGACAATGAGGAACATATTTATACATTAAAAAAGCAAAAATGTCACAACACAAAAGGCAATGCTCAAAATGACTAAGCCCCACATCCATATGACTGCAATCACAATACCTCAAAGAGAGAAGGGGGATATACTTTTCTCCAATGTACTTGTGGTCAACCGTGTGTTCGCATTTGGTGGGTCACCCTTGGTTGCCTTAACTTGGGACAAGAAACGATGGGCTCAAAGGTCTAACTTAAGCAATAAAAGATTGAACGCTAAGATTGAAGATGAACTCAATACCGTCCAATTCTTCACTTTGATGCATATGAATAGGCTTATCTTCTTGCTTCTCTTTTTTAATTCCTAGTGATTAGAGAGCATAAATCAGCAATTCACAGGAATCTGAGACTACTCTTGGCGATAGACCTTTGAATCATAATTAAACCCCATTAAAAGTAAAACTTCTCACTTATTAACTTTTTCCAAACACTCTTTAGTTGTCTGTCTCGTAACACTTTTGGTCCGTCTTGTCACGTCCTCTCCTATTTGTACATTTAATTCCTTTTCTGTCAACTTTAGATTAATGTTTATCCTCTCCTATATGGACTAGACCATAATCGAAATGTTTATGCCTCAACACAAAGTGTAAATGTTTATGCCTCAACACAAAGTGTAACGTATCACTACTCCCATTCAAATCCTGCCCTTAAAAAGTGAGCCGACAAACTCATTTTATTGGTATTACCATGTGATTCTTGGCCATTGACAAGTCATGAGCCATTTGGTTGGTTTTCCTTTCTTTTCTTTTTTAACCAGAAAAAAAAAAAAGGAAGAAGAAGAAATTATAGAATTGACGATCATGATTTTGTTTACACCTCCTTTCATTTACCTATTTAGGAAATATTCCCTGTAACCTCTTCCCATTATAGGTCATGTTGGCTTGCTGGCACTCTCCTGTTACCTTTTGTTATAAATATATTAAATAGCGTCGATCATGTTGTAGAATGCTTCACAAACTTGTAACAAACATGATTACAATCTAAGCCCCAATCAAACAAGAAGTTTTCACAAGTAATCATATCCCAAAAAGCTTTGTAGCCACTGGCTATGTGAAAGAATGACTGAACTGTGTCACACCAGTTCATGCCACAAGATCTAGAAACTGATTCCAGCTATAATCCACAGCTGCTATTCAATATTCATCCTCTCAATTTTATTAGTTGGACCCTTTTCGACTTAAAGCAATATATCATTACAGCTTTTCTTGAATGACTTTTGCTTTCACAAAATAGTGTTTTAATAGTAATCTTTGTTATGCATTTCAAGAACATCTGGTCCAACTAAGTTCTAGCCTAGGTACTGTTGTAACTTTTATCCATGCCCCCAACTATGTTTTCCATTTGGATGTTATTATTTAGGGTCTGTTATTGGTACACATTTACGTCTTGCGGACGGATCTTGACTCAGTTCCCTTCCTACATATTTAATTTAAGTTTGGATCTATGTAATTAAGTAAATGGATATCCTCCGATCCTCTTCTTCCATGTATAAATGATAAAGTGGATTAGAAAATTATCTTATGTTTAGAATGCCATTTAATTTAACATTTTATATGAACTAATTATGCTTTTATCTTCGTGCAGATCACACGATCATTTATGAATTTGAGTTGCTGCATTATCGTTAAAGTTTATGGTGAACACCAACCATCTTTTTATGTTACAACAATTAAGACTTTGATCTTAATAATTGGTATATATTGAAACGAGTTGATACGTTCATAACAGCCATTAAGATGCAGTTGATGGTTACGGGCTGAAACCATGACAATGATCAAATTTTCTTCATTTACATTCGTGTGTCTTCCGAGAAGAGCATGAACGTTGATCAGACAATGAGGGCACTTGACCGACAAGAGTGCATGAATAGTAAGTGGATAGATGTGTACCAGAAAAGCCCCATAACCATAATATACCTGCAAATATACGAAATTTTACTCTCCAAAACGAAAAGGGAAAATAAGATTGACGGCCAACATTTTCATTTTGTCACAACACAAGAGATAAAAAGGCATATGCAGATAAGGACTTACATCGATATGACACCTGAGAGAGTGATGTGAGATATATGGGATCGAACTTTGTGCAACATATATAATGAATTTCATAGAAAAAAAGGATATAAAATGATAGCAAGTGGGGTTTCTATCTTGCCGTGAAAATAACTGATAGCCGTTGCACTTTTTGTAGTAATAATAGTCGTAGGAGTAACGGCATACTGATACTGTATGCTTGTTTCCTATATGTATGTGGTGGTGCGTGAAGTGGCGAACACACACCATCATTTTGCTCAATATACAAAGCTACGCAAATTTTCCAAGAGTCAATTGCATTTAATATTTTTAAACCTAAAAAATGAACCAGTTAACTCGTTAAGAAGCTGGTTCAATCTTCTTTAATAAGTTTACTTCCTCGTGTAAAATAATTTCACATTTGCGTTCCGACTCTGTGCATCATCGATCTCCTGAGGTTGGTGTTGAATCTAACACAAAAGTGCTATGGCCCAGCATTAAGCAAAGGGTATAATTTTTTACAAAGGTAGTGCATTTTTCTTCTTCTTACCAGGTGTGCAAAGGACATCCTTCTGCATCGTGGGTACGAACCAAGTACCAAGCAGCCTCTTTTCGTAGCTTTGCAGTTTCTTGTTATTTTATTTTCCATCCTTTTCAGACCGTGATCATGATATTGGTGTCGGCAAAATGCACTAAATTTTCTGTGTCGGTGAGAAAGACTAATGTGTAGTTAACCCAAGATTAATGCCAAGCATATCAAACTAGAGAGATCGCGGAGTGCAAGTAATTTTAGTCACTTATCGTCCATGAATGTTTCGTTGGAAAATTGCGATGAGCTCAGATTCCGATCACAATAAAATAATTACAAAACGTTTTCGTATTTTGATTTCTCAAAAATTAAAGTTCACTTTAATTATATCAAATATTAACGATTAAATTATCATAAAACATAAATTTTTATTCGTACCTTATTCCGAAGTTTGATTATATTCTTGTCGTATTTTTCGAATTGTTTGCAAAACTGATCCATCTTAACCATCGTAACCGTACAAATATTTGGCCTCTAATGGTATCCACGGAATAGGTTGAGAGAACTCTGTAATTCTTACAGAAAGGGTTAAGCAAGAAGTACTAGCTTAATTAAAGTTTATGCCTATTTATAATAAGTTTTGGAAATTTAGTAATTTAATTAAAATTAAATTCTATTTCAATTAATCTTTAATTAGAATTACAAATAATTCTAAATAAATACAAATTATGTCCAAATAAGATCTAATATCTCATATTGATTCTTATTTATTAAATTTCTCATTTTTAATCATAAAGTTTCTCATACTTTACAATCAAGTCTAACTTGATTAAAATATATTTGCTCTATTCAACTCATTCTTTATGTTAGACCCATTAGGTTCTCAAATCTATTGGTAATGATTATAAATTATAGCTCTAATTCATAATTAGAATTAAATATATTAAAACAAATTTTTTATTTATCTTTAATTCTCCAATTAAATAATTTATAATCATAGCTTAAGATTGGCGTCTAGCAACACATTATGACCACTCAAATATTTAGGAATGTTAAAGTAGTTTTGGCTAACCTTTTCATGCATAATTTTTCCGTATAATTCAATCATTTCAACATATAATGCTCTAATTAGAAATAAAACATGAAATTAATGTAATTAGAAATAAAGCATGGAATTAATGTCTACTTTATATTTAGTCCAATCATATTAGTTCTCTGTTATTAATTATTGATTCAATTAAAGATATTTTTAAACTATTTACAAAACGTCACTCTATCTTAGCCAAGGATTTTTCGTATCAATACTAATCAAAAACAACAAAATGTTCTCCCTAATTGCTTTAGGATGATGAATCATATTTTGATCACTCAACTACCTCAATATAGTTCTTACTACATCCAATGACTATTGAATGAACTACCCATAATTAGAATAGGTCATAAGTAGTATCAAAACATAGCAATTCCTATACAAGATAACTTTGAAGACCTCAAGTCAAAGGATCACTTATACAATCATCACAATAAGAATTTCCATAGACATATAAGTAACGTTCTAAATGGATTTTTCATGTCAGGTCATTTCACTGAACTTATTCTCTAACAAGCACCCCAAATGTTTATTTAAGTATCGCCATATTTTAGCCTATAAGATAAACTACTTCCTTGATAAGAAAAAACACAACGTGTATTAGTTTTTTTACATTCTATTAATGTCCAGACTTAATAGAACAATGATTAGGAACAATTTAAAAATAATACATAGATGCAATATGAATTTCATAATTATAATCTCATCATAATTTTATTTGCAATGTTTAACTATCTCATGGATTTTATCATAGACATCTTAATATGTACATGATAAATGAATATTTTTTAATTATTTTATCACTAAACTACAACCAATCGATTGGATGTAGGGCATAAACTAACACGTTTTCCTTTAGATGAAAATAAGTGTAATTAATTAGAAAAAGAATATTATATCTGAAGAAAATTAAATTTTCTTAGTCATTTTTAGATGAGACTAATTCCTATTTATTAACTTTCAATTTCTAAAAAATTTTATACAATTTCCAACATAACTAATAAATTATTAGAAAAATGTCAATCAACTTGAAGTGGGGGGTAGTACAAATCTATTTATAAGGACTGATGCGGACACTTGCCCCACTAGAAAAAGGGAACATTTTCATTTTTTAACACCATTAATGCACCTATAATTATTTTTATCATACTTCCATTTGTTTTTCTGATAACAATTTGAATTTGCCACACTAAATTAATATTTTAGATCTGCCCATCCTTATTACTCCCTCCAATTCATAATAAATGTCGTTTTAGATACATTTTAATTATTGAAAATAAGTGTCATTCTTGACTTTGTATGCATGTTTATAATTTTACTTCCAAAATTAACCTTTAATTTCTCTCTCATCTTAATTACACAGATCACAATTTCAAGGCAATTTAATATGCAATTTCTCTCACATGCTAATTATTGCAAATTACCTTTTCAATGCACTTCATCATGTTTCTTTTTTATTTGCTTCAAAACCTTTCAGTTCTCAACAACATTCATTTATACAAGGTTAAAACAAATAGACATGTAACTGGCCGGTTGTTGTATGAGATACTGAGTAATCTCTGTTGACAAATCTGCTGACAAATCTGGTTTAAAAAAATGAATTGTCGTGGATGGTGGGAATTAAGGGACGCTCATATACACAGTAGAAATGAAGATAAAGAGTTGCAGTGCTTGAATACATTAAAACTCTAAACATCGATACTCTAAAAGCATTAATAACTTCATTCTCTTATCAACCATTAATAACTTCATGTTGTCACGAGGTAACTTCATGGGAGTATTAATAAGGGTATATTTATAATTTTATTAGCTTTCTTAATAAGTGTGCATTTCTCTAAAACGACTTTTATTTTGAATAGGATGGAGTATAATATTAATGACTTCTTGAATAAGGGATGTACTTATCTCATTTATAAATTCTAAAGAATCTAAATATATTCCAGATAATTCATATATGAATTTTTTTGAAAAAAAGAAGTCATGATATAATTATAAGCAAAACAATTTAAGAATTTTCAAATTGAAGGGTCCATTAGATATCTTTAGTTTTTTTACCGTAACTTTTATTGGGTTTTTATTTGAGTCTTTTGACAAACATTTCAAGGAGATTCCCCAACTTAATCTCTTTAGTCTAATTAATTTTTAGTTTAAAATCCAAAAATAAGTTACCCCACAAACTTCAGCAAAAATGTTCAACTTCAAGGGGATTCCTCGACCTAAAGACAAAAGAGAAGATTATATAGATTACCATTGTACAAGTAATTAGCAAAAATGTTCAACTTCAAGGGGATTCCCCAACCTAAACACAAAAGAGAAGATTTTATAGATTACCATTGTATAAGAAAGATCCCTTATTACTCTTGGTTTGATTTTCAGTTCTAACAAAGAAGATTATCCATCTGATTATTTTGCCACCATTGAACTCATTTGGTTTGAACACCAATCTCCAAACATATATCTGAACACAACTTTCCTCGAATGTATCTTAAGTATAACGTTATTACAGTGACATCCAACTGTTTTTTTTCCTTTCAAACACATTTTTCTCAAATAAACAAACTGCCAACCTCCAAAACTCTCGACCTTAATTTTATCGACATTGGCCCGGGTCCTCTCACGTTCTAATTTGAAATCTATAACTCAAATTACTTTTGGCTTTCATTCTCTTCAGCTTTGTCCTGACCTATGACCAACTCTTTGGTGGTCTAATCAATCTCCACTATAGTTTCGCCAGTGGCTCCCAACACACCGCCCTTTTGCTGTTGCTGAAACTATTTATCTCCTCCTCCTCCTCCTCTGATGACTTCACTGACCTTCTCTATAATACCTTCTGTTGGTTTAGTTTCTAATTCCTCTTTAACTTCTTCTGCTTGGACTTTCAATTCTCCCTTGTCATCTACTCCCTGGAAATTCATCTCATTATCCTCAATTATGTAAAACCATAACGGAACAACATACATTTTTGTGTTAAAATCCATAACAATGACTTGTTAAAAAATTCAACCTCATTCAACTACCACTCCCTTACCTATTTTTCTGCAGCTTTCCTAGCCTCTATCTCTCTCTCAGCTTCCTCTTTCTTCCTAGCTGTGTATTCCTTCATACTTTCACCGGTCGCAGATGCAGTATGTTTAGCAGCACCCAGGGTGGTTGCGATCTCGGTAGCCTTATGGCCAGCATACTCCGCCACTCCCTGAACCGCCCTCGCCGCCACCTTGGTCCCCTCCACTGCTTTCTCGGTCGTGTCATGAGCAGCAGTCCAACCAGCCACCGCAACCTTATCCTTCGTTTCTACTACCACTTTTCCTGTATAATTGACAACCCCTTTTCCACTTTCCACAGCTTTGGCTGTTGATGCTTTCTCCACAATATAATCTTTCGCTCTCTCTGTAATGTCCTTGGAATTTTCACATGCACCCACCACAATGTCCTTTGCTTTTTCATAGTTTTGTTTCCTCTTCTCTGTAGTCGTGTCTTTGGCTGTAGGAAAACAAAGAAGAGAATAGAGAGAACAAGAACACTCTAGCTTTGGAGGAGAGGAACTCACTTTGTATTTG
>JANZLC010024886.1:0-25310 GCA_026413385.1 Erythroxylum gracilipes
TCTTTAATTGTTTGTATATATTTTTATATAAATAAAATAAATAAATATAAAATTTTTATTTTATTATTAAATATATATAATTTATTATTAATAATATAAATTATTATTATTGATTATTTAATAAAATTTATTATATTAAATATTATTATATTCTATTTAATATATTAATATTATAATTTGGTCAAAGTTGGTATTAAGAAGAATTATTGAGGGTATATTAGGTAGTATATATTTATTAGTTTACGTTCCATCCTAAATCCTCTAAATCGGAGGTTTCTTATTTTTATTGTTTAGGATGGAATGGAAAGTAACATGAAACCCTCCGCTTCCATCTCATTCTATTTCATTCCATTATGAAACCCTCAAACAAACAATAGAAGTGTGTTACGTTCCATCCCTTTCCATCCCTAACCCCTCAACCAAATAGGGCCTTAGTAGAGGAAAGGAATTGCAATGTAAAAGCAAGACCTATAGTGAGGACGAGAATGACAAAAGGAGTCTAAACAAGGCTAAAGATGTCAAGCATCCTCTAAAAGTCAAGGAATTCTAGCATATTATCATATATCCTACTAATATAGAGAAAGACTGCATGGATATGTTTGGTAAATTTCTTAAACTTTTTAATCAACTCCATATTAACTTACCTTTTTTTAAGGCTTTATTTCAGATGCCAAAGTATGCAAATGTTTTTACGGAATTACTATCTTAAAAAAGGAAATTAGAGGAGTTAGCTACTATGAGATTGAGTGAGGAGTTATTAGCTATTCTATAAAACAAACTGCCCAAGAAGCTTAAAGATCTAAGGAGTTTTACTATCCCTTGTTTAATTAATAGTTTGTTAGTAGAAAAGCCTTTGACTAATTTAGGGGCTAACATTAACTTAATGCTCTATAAATTATTTAAGAAACTGGTATTAGGTGAACCAAAACCTACTAGGATGAGCATTCAATTAACAAAAAGATTAGTTAAGTATCCTAGGGGCATTATTGAGGATGTACTTGTTAAAGTTGGTAAATTTATTTTTTCAGTTGATTTTATGATCTTAGATATGGATGTTGATATAGAGGTACCTTTGATTCTATGTCGACCCTTCCTAGCCACTACTAGAGCCATTATTGATGTTAGTGAAGGCAAAATAGTGTTTAGGGTAAGAGGAAAAAAAGGTTACCTTTAAAATACCTGATGTCACAAGACATTGCCTTGACTATGATGAAGCTTGCTATTTTATTGATATTATTGACTCTGTATTTTCAAATGTTGTACCAGTTTTTTTTTCTAAAGACCATCTAGGGCTATGTCTCACTCAAGGTGAGGAGGAAGATGGGGATAGCCCTATAAAGAAATAGCAACTACCTAGTTGGGGACTAGTGAACCCATGTTAAGAAAGATAGAGTTTGAAGAGATTGACAGAGAATAGGCTAAAACACTATTGAAAAACTGCCAAAGTTGGAGTTGAAGAAGTTACCTGATCACTTATAATATGTATTCTTGGAGAAGAATTCAAAGCTTCTAGTGATTATTACTTTAACTTTAAAGGAGGATCAAAAAGAGAAGTTGTTAAATGAGCTTAAGAAGCGTAAAATGGCCATTTCATAGAATATTTATGATATTATAGGGATTATTCTCTCCTTTTTACACTCACTAGATTCTTAAAAAGGATGATTTCAAGCCAATTGTGTAGCCTCAAAGGAAGGTGAATCCTAATATGAAGGAATTGGTAAAGGATAAGGTAATTAAACTCCTAGATTTTGGTATGATTTACCTCAATTCTAATAGTTCTTACGTGAGTGCTATGCAGGTTGTACCAAAGAATGAAGAAACGATGGTAGTACCTAGTGAGAAGAATGAACTGATTCCTATAAGAACTGTCACCAGGTGGAGTGTATGCAATGATTATATGTAGTTGAATGATGCTACTTAGAAAAAAACCACTTTGCTTTGCCTTTCACAGATCAAATGTTAGAGTGACTAGCTATAAACATTTATTATTTCCTTTTGGATGGACTTTCAAGCTTCTTCCATATTCTTATTGCCTAGAAGATCAAGAGAAAACAATTTTTAGATGTCCTTATAGTACAATTGCTTATAGAATGTTGTCATTTGGGTTATGCGCTGGCTATATTTTAGTGGTTTATGATGGCCATTTTTTATGATTTAGTTAAAGAGATTATGGAAGATATTTCTAATTTTGATAACTCTTTGGATTTGTGCCTCTATAATTTAGAAAGTGTGCTTCTGATGAAACTAATATGGTGTTAAATTAGGAAAAGTTCCATTTTATGGTACAAGAGGGCATAACTTTAGCGCATAAAATTTCATATGGGGTTTTTGAGGTAGATAAATAATAGTGGTAGGTTGCATAATGTTTTAGTGGGTAGTTTAGAATGTGTTTAGTTGTTAAATTGAATGATTAGTGCATGTTTAGGTTAGGATTGTGTTATTTAGTTACATATTTGTGTGTTTATGTGTTTGAGTGTTTTATGGGTTAAATCATGCTATTAAGCTTAAATTTGTATATGTGAGGTGCCTTGATGTGTTTGTTAGTGTTTCAGATCAAATATCGAAGAATGGAGAGAATTCAGAGGAAATCTAGAGCATTGCCACGATCATGATAGAGGCATGGATGTTTTACCACAATTGTGGCTCCTTCTACCACGATCCTAATAGAGAGCTAAAATCAAGTGCTACGATTTTAGCACTATGGGCCACGATCGTGGCCTATGCCACAGACAACTTGAATAGCCTCGAACGCAACTTACCGAAGAACATTTGGGACTTTTTGGACTTGGGAAAACCCTAGGGTTTACCTAATTATGGCTATTCAATTAGGAGAGCTCCAACTTTTGCCACTTTGGGGAAACTCCAAGAAGAAAGAAGAAGAAGAGAGAGAAGAGGAAGAAGAGGAGAAAAAGGTAAGCTTCTGTTGCTGCTGCTTTCCTAAGCTATCCCGATCCTATTCAAGTGACATTTTGTTTTTGTCTTGTTATTTCTTTTCTTTGAATGTGTAAGATGGATATGATGATGTTGATGGATTTGGGAGTGATGATGATGTTCTAACTTTTCTTTTGGGATTTAAACTTGATTCAATGTTAATATAGTTATTTTTGTGTTAATTCATTTGGGTGTTGTGATTATTTGTTATAACTTCATGCTTCAGTAATAAATCAAGAGAGTGAACCTAATGCAAAATGATTAGGTGGTTAATGAGAGTTAATTGACCTAATAGCTCATGCAAATAATCAAATCGGTAATTATATGGGGAGAGATCTCGTGTGAAGACCCGTTATTTAATAAAATGCTTAAAATCTGATTAGGTTATGGGTTGATTGTTAATTGAGAGATTACATGTTTGATAACATGACTTAATTAGGGCTTAGTTATTATAACTCAAGAGAGAAAGTAATCCACCCTTCGATAGTCTATATTAATACAAAAGTGATTAGGTTAGCATTGATGATAAGATAAATCCCTTTCTCATAATTTGGTAATTTTTAAATCCCTTTCTCATAATCTAGTAATTTTTCTTGTGTGATGTCCCATTGCAAATTTGGTGGTGCTCAATATTTGATTTCTTTTATGTTAATTCTACAAATTAATTTTTTGTCAATCATCTTCACGTAATTACTTTTTTGTTCATTTTTATTTTCATTTTAATAATTCTTTAGGCCTTAGATAACTTAGGATGAGATTAGTTCGACAACTCCTCAAGGGATCGACACCTCACATATTGTACCCACGACCTGTGCACTTGCAGTATACTGAGGGTTTTAAATAGATTAAAACTTACCTCAACAAGTTTTTGGTGTCATTGTCGGGGAGTAGTAGATTAGTTTAGTTCTTGTAGTCTAAGATGTTCTCATCACTCTTGTGTTTGTGTATTTGCATGAACACAAGAGTCACTTGAAGTTCAAGTCAGATTGTTGAAACCCTAGCACTTGACATCACTCGCCTGGAATAAGCCATTCAAAGAGCCAAACCCTAAGAAGAAGATATTGAAGAACCTAGGGTTGGGGAGTTTCATCAAGAGTTTCAGTAAGGAGGGAAACTAAGGGAACTAGCCTCGGACCCTCATGGATTTCATGAGATCGGGATTTAATGCAACCAATCAAGGTATTGCTAGACCTCCTATTCAAGCTGCTTCATTCGAAGTAAAGACATCCTAATTGAACATATTGCAAAAAAATGTGCAATTCTATGAACTGAACAATGAGGATCCCAATGCTTATATAGTGAACTTCGTTAAAATATATGATACCTTTCGATATTATAGGATGTCAAAAGATGCTATTAGGATGAGGCTTTTCCCTTTTACATTAAGGGATAGAGCCAAAGCTTGGTATCACTCTCTCAGTCCCTCAAATGTCACAGCATGGGAGCAATTGGTGCATGCAGTCCTAAACAAGTATTTCCCCTCACTAAAACTACGAAGATGATAAAAGAAATCACAAACTTCCAAAATAGTGATGGGGAATTACTTTACGAGGCATGAGAGAGATATAGGATTTCCAAAGGAGATGTCCACATCACAACCTACCAAAAGAATTAATTTTACAAACCTTCTACAATGAAATCAATCCACCCACAAGAGGTTCCATAGATGCAACATCGGGTAGAATGCTTATGTGAAAGATTGTTGATGAAGTGGAGGAGTTGCTTGAAGCAAATAACACATAACTGTCCAAGAATAGAAGGGAGATATAGTTGTTGACCAAATGACAGAGATACAAGCAAAAATTGTCAGCTTAACATGATAGCTGAACAATGAATGCTTCCTCTTCAGCCCCTATTAAGACCATTCAACAAAGATGCGAGCTATGTGGCCAGGATAATCATGATACCATTGACTAATTCCTGATGCAAAGTAATGAAACAGAGTAAGCTAAGTATATGGGAGCATAGTTTGGTCATGGTAAAGGGAACAACTCATATTCAAACACATACAATCCTGGGTGGAAGAATCACCTAGGCTTTTCATGGTCAAACAATGATGAAGGTCAATTCCAGCCTTAAGGGTCATTTGGTTTTCAAAAGAAGAAACCAAATTCCTTATAAGCTAAATTGGATAAAATCTTGGAGAAGCTTGGAAGCTTAGATGATGCTCAAAAGAGTTTGGAAGGTAAATTCAAACAATGAATCATGTTCATTCATCCACAATCTAGAGGTTCAATTGAGCCAATTATCAAATGCCTTATTTGCATAAAGTGCAGGAAGTCTCCCAAGTAGTTCTGCCATAACATCAAGGGAGCAACTAAAAGCTATCACACTTTAAAGTGAGAAGGAACTTGAACAACTCACAAAAACAAAAAGTTGCAAATCCTCCTCCTGTTAAGAAAGTCTAAGAAAAAGAGAAAGATGTGGACATGAGCGAATACCCTCCTTATGTTGCTCCTCCACCATATCCACCCAAAGTTCCATATCCTTAATGACTGTAAAAGACTAAAATGGAAGCGTAATTTATGAAATTTGTGGAGAAATTAAAGATGTTACAAATAAATCTTTCATTCATTGAGGCTTTAAAACACATGCCTAAATATGCTAAGTTTTTGAAGGATATATTATCAAAGAAGTGTACTTGAGAAGATAACCAAACGGTAGCTTTAACAGGAACCTATAATTTAATAGTAACCAGCCAAATGCCATCCAAGTTGAAAGATCCAAGGAGTTTCACAATACCCTATGTAGTTAGTGAATTTGAATTCACAAAGTATCTTTGCAATTTAGGGGCAAGTATAAATCTTATGTCCTTCTTAATCTTCTAAAAATGGGGCTCAGTGAGGTCAAGCCATCGTCAATGCTAATCTAGTTAGTTGATCAAGCTATTAAAATACCGTTTAGAGTGGTGGAATTGTTTTAATGTAAGTGGACAAGTTCATTATTCCTGTGGACTTTATGGTTCTGGACTTTGAGGAAGATAAGAACTGTTTACTGATTCTTGGGCAACCTTTCATTAACATAGAAAAAGTATTAGTCGATGTTCATGAAGGAAAACTGTTGGATCCTATTTTCGAAACCCAACTTTCTTGCGGACTCATACGTTTGTTGGACCCTGCTTGGTTTTGGAGCCCAATTTCTTGCGAAAATCAAGAAATGCATGAGCGTGCATTTTACCTTGAAGGTTTTTTTTTTGTCATTGAACCCTTATTAGACATTATCAATATATCTTCATGCTCATAACATCCCAAAAATTCACTTACAATTTGTTCAATGGTGTGCCCTACACAAAATAGTCACCATGCTTGAAACCCTTTTCTCCTACTTGTGAACAGAATTTGGAAAAATTAAAACCTTAATTTCAATTTGACTTCTTCATAGAAATCATAGCTCTATGTCTCTTGTTTGATTTGGATCAAGAATCACTTCAATTGGAATTCTATAGGTCAAGATATCATCAAAACACCAAAATGTGCTCATACTCCATTTATGCTCTCTCAACCGACCACTCACTTGTTCTAATGCATAATTTCTCAAAACAACTCCAAAAGATGTAATGTTTCATGGAGGGATAGATACATGTCTTAGGAATCCATTGTTCCAAGAATCACTTCAATTGAAGGTCGGATGAGGGAGTTATGCTCAAAAGAATAGACCATGTTTATACCTTAAATTGATTTGCACCTCTCTTGGAGCGAATGTCATAACTTTCACTACAAATGTCTGATTCCTTTAGTTTTTGAACCATTAGAAATAAGACTTCAGGTATAAAACTTTCATGAAGAACACAAAACCTTATTCGGCCTCTAACAGGGCTCAAATTCACAATCTTTCCTGTGCATGTCTGTTAAACAGACATGAATCGACCAAACTGCACCATTTCACCCGAGAAGGTCCGTTTAACGGACATAGACTGGCCAAGGGGTGTTTTTACACCCAAGAAGGTCCATTAAACGGACTTTTAAGTCCATCAAATGGACATGGGGCTTCCACAAAGCCCTCCAATGCCCCTCTTATGCTTCCAACAACCATCCTAACATCATATACACTTATATTCCTCCTAAATTTACTTATTCTCATGCTGAAACACTTCATAACAACTCAAACAACAACTCATACAACAAATGGATCTCATCAAAACCTCAATTCTTGATCCATTTTTCCATCAAAACCACAAATTCTTATCAATTACCATAGCTGTCAACATGCACAAACCTATGCAACATCCCAACTTGTAACATTTATATCTCTTCATTCCTATGTCCAAAAATTACAATCTTTAGAGCGTTGGAAAGATAAGAAGATCATATACAACTTCAAAGAAGACAACTTTTATCAATTCTACCTAGATTATTCCATATTTTCCATGGGAGTCACAACACAAATCTTATCCCTGTTAGAACTTGCAAAACTTTCCTAATTTCACTTCCTCAATTACAACATCATTCTTATCCATTCAAATACCAATCCTTATTTTCCCATAACATTTCAATTGCAAGCAATGGCAACTCATATTCAAAGTTCATCAATTTAATCGGATTACTCCTTTAAGTGTACTTAATTTCAACTACCAATTGGAGTTCATCAAATCATCAACTTAATTCATTTTACTCTTCATATTTAACCACAACTCATCATTCATCATCTTTCTTGTCCATCGTGCCTCCCTTATATATATATAGCAATAGGTCACCCATTAGTTCAAGTGTATAGCCTTATTCAATTATCTCTAATTTCAACCCACATCATTATACCCAATTCATATTCCAATTTGTCAATCATCCATACACAAATTCACATTCCATTATCATAATACACAATTTCCAATCTAACCATCATCTATACATAAATTCACATGTCAAAACCCCATACACAATTCCATATTCCATCATCATCATACATAAGAGTTTACAAATCCCAATAGCATTTCCAAGCCATATTACAATCTCAATACCAAAACCTAATATACAAAACATACAAAAACCCAAGAATTCTCAAAATAGATCTTAAGTCTTGTTTTACAACAATTATCCCAAACGAAACAAATCATGCAAATTCGGATCGATGTCTTGACACTTTCACTTGATTTCTTGTTCAATACTTGGAGATGGGCAAAAAGAGAGGGGGTGAGCTCGAAAGCTCCGTGGGTAACAAGCTTATAATAAATAACAAGCAAAACCGTTCAAAAGCTCTTTATCATGGAAAATTGTTTTGAGTCATAAAACACATGTTTCTTTCAAAATTCTTTCTTGTCAAATAATCAAAATCACAAACAACAAAATTTATGCATTTTTCAACTTGTTCATAAATCATGAATGCATCAAAACTTATCGCAAATCATATAAGCACATAACACATCATAATGGTTTAGGTAAGTCTATAAACATGACGAACTACACAATTCCATCAAATGGCCTTGTGTAGTCGTAAACTTGAGGAGTCCTTGAAGGAGCTCTGTGCCACTAGCGGGCAGGCGGGATAAGTCTATTCTTGGGTCAACGTGCACGTGATGGTTCTTGGATGGACTACTAAAACCCACATAACATGAAATTCATGACTAGAAAAATGGATGTCTAAATGGCAAGATTTTGGAAGTCTTGTTTTTCTTGAACATGCACTTTTTCGAAAATCCTTTCATGTAAAAAAATTCATAATTCAACGCCCACATTCACATAGCAACTCACAATGCTTCATCAAAATTTCATACATCAAACATAAAGCAATTTCTCAAGTCAATCATAGGCAATAAAGCAACAACGGTAGTAATTTCTCAAATCATTCAAAATAATTAATTTGAAATCATTTTATCATCTTGACTTTTTTGAAAACTTTTATGGCTCATTACTTGAATTATAAACATGAAATCCCACCTTAAAAATTCCTTGCTTGTAACTTGACTCAACATGCTTCCCCTCTTGCTCCTCTTGATTCCTCTTTCCTCCATTAATGTCCTTCATCAATAGCAAATCCCCAAATCAAAATAGTGATTTCAATTGGAAAACCCTTGATCTTCACCCAACCAAAGGGTTTCTTGGCTCATCTTGAAGCTCTCATCCTTCTCCACGTTTTTCCCTTCTTGAGTAACTCGAAAATCCTTCTTGAGGACCATGAAAAATTAAGCCCTAGCTCTTCTTTCTTCTTCTTTCTTTTCTTCCCTACGACCCTCTCTCTCTTCTCCTCTCTTTATTTTCGTTTCTTCTTCTTTTAAAATGAAAGACAAGCCTTATTTCCTCTCTTTTATACCCTCATTAAAGTTAGAAAGTCCATATTACTCTTAATGAAAAGCCTAGGAACTTAAACGCTTAATTTGTCTTCCAATTTTGCCCTCATGCATTCTTAACACTTTAATTCAATTTAATCCAATCAACCTATGCCATATGATCATACTCAAATTAACATGTTAATTAACTCCCATTAACATGCTCATTAATTCCACAAAATACTCTATTAAAACCTCAAATTTCATTTAATTCATGCTTAACTCTTTCCAAAAATCAAGGTTTTTTCTAATCATGAAATTGAAGGAATTTTGATAAAACTTCCTTCTAGAAAAATGTTCCTCATTGTCACACTTTTCTAATGACACCAAAATCATTCAATTTGGTTCCATAGTCTAAGAGTTATACTCCAAACATTTTAAGACTGTTCATATCTGAAAACAATATTTTGTGCTCAATTTCCATTCAAAAATTGACTTTCTTATAGATTGAATTAGAACTCAGTTTCATCATACAATTTGTAGTCTTATCTATCTAGTTAATCCCAATTAAAAATCATCTCATTTGGATAACTAGAGATCAATTTATGGCCAAAACATCGAAGCATGCTCAATGAACATATTCATTTTCCAGCTTTTAACTTCCATAATTTCATATATAATCCATCTTGTACCTAGACCACTTCTTTTTCCATTTCATTTCAAATTCATGAATTCTCCTTTCTTTATACATGAATAATCATGAACAACCTCTCATTTAATAGTCCTAACTTCCAAGAAAGGTTCGGGGCCCAACATTAACCATGCACGATCAAGAAAAGTGCAGCCCCCATACATAGTCTAAATTGCGTGAGACTCCAATTGAAAAAACCAGCTACACAAAGTTGCCCAATCAATGACAAAGACACCAAATAGAAAATGCATCAACCACTCAAGACAACCTCCTTCAACCAATGACGCATTAAGGCTTCTTCAACCAACGACGCGCTAAAGAAAGTGCAGCACACACACACATAGCATGGGTTGCGTAATTATCTAAATTAAGAAAAACAGCTGCACTACACACAACGTCACCCCCAAAAACATTCACGCTGCCAAAACAGGGGAGATCACAAGATAGTAGGTACATGATGCATACCCGTATCTTTTTCAAGATTGGGTCTTAATCCAATTCAAACAAGAATTGTTGTTTAATCACACCAATAATCCAGCTACAATTATCAAGTCATATCTAAAAAAAATGCTACCTTGGATAGTCACTATCCTCAAAATAGGTAATTCATTAAATCCTATCTTGATTAGGATTTTAATTTCAATCACCTTATCTTGAAAGAGTCCCACATAAATACAGCTAGGTCTAATTATCAAATAATGTCTAAAATTAAATAATAAGATATAATCACCTATATCTTAACAGTATTGTTATAACATAATTGATTAAAATAAAATTATTTTTATCAACTATATCAAAATGATATGTCTTGTTAGTTCAATTCAATTCAAGTCGATTTAGACTTTTCATATTGGATCCTGTTAAGATATTTATTATGTCTTATTATTTAATTTTGGCATTTTTGATTATTGGGTCTTTAAGATAATGTTTAAAAATCCAAATCAATATAAAGGTGAAAATAAATAACACTCATTATTTGAGTTGGACTCTAGTATAAGAATTGTAGTGAAATTAGAAGTCTATCTCTAATTGAAGTTTAAATCGATTATGTCAGGTTATGGATAGATATCATGTGGCTTTTCCACTATAGCAATGAAGGCATGTATACGAAGGTTTGCGTGAGTGATTTTTTTTTGTTGAAGTCTTGGCATTGGTTGATTGGTTGTGGGATGGATATTGTAAGATAGCTGGAGTGGTTGTTACGTGAAGAAATTTCATGTCTTAGTTTCACTGTGTGTGTGTGTTTGACTCCAAGTCTGGGAATTCCTGCATGCGTGATTGGAAGTCTCAACTCCTTGCATATATGACTTGCCTTCTAGACTCTTTGGTGAAGTGGGAAAATAAAAGGTTTAATGGGTCTTCAGTGAATTACAAAAAACATATTGATGGGTGCATGTGTGTAGCTGTAACTTTCTGCCAAGGTTTCACGATGTTGTAGCTGAGTTTATTATTGATCTTGCCTGCATTTTTCTCCTGCTGCTGAATGACTTTTGAGGGCTATCTTGGATAATCATTTGTAGCCAAGTTTACATTGATTTATTGATCCATATATTGCTGCTGCGTTTTCTATTCTTGCGTGATTTTTATGAGTTGTCCTGGTTGTTAATTAGGGAACCTGGGCAGCTGATTTTTCTGGGTTTTGATGTTGTGTGCGTGAATCTTTGGTGGTTCTTTTTACTGTTGATGAAGTAGTAATTTTGGCCTGTTGGTTGTGAGTAATTATGACCGAAAAATTCCAATAGTTGTTATGAATTTTGCAGTTCCTTTGTTTGCACCGTTTCAGTGAGGAACGTTTATAATTGTTGGTGATTTTTCTGCTACTATGTGTGAGGTGTTCTGGTGATAATATCGAAGGACTACAACAGCATTCTTGGTGCACAACTTCATGTTCTTTCATTGATGAAGCTACATTGTTTGGGAAGTTGTTTTTCTTTCTCAAGTGTTTTTGTTTATGTTGAATTTTGTTTAATCACTTAAATTATTTATTTAGTATTATTTCGTTATAAGATTATTGAGAAAAATCCTCTATTAAGGTTAGTACGAGGAGGTCGTACTATTGGGTGCTAAATTCTTTCATAGATTGTGAGGACGACGGATAGTGTCAAGGGTTGAGTGGTGTCGGCTCAGTAAAGCCTTGTACAAAACTATTATCGTTAAAGAAAAAATTAAGCTAAGTGAGGGCCCCACAAACGTATGCAAGGTGTGCTAAATTGTGTTACCAAATTTCGGTGTTGATTTATATTTATGCGTTTAATTTTTTGGTTTTTGATTATGCTAGAAATGACTGCGGTAAATCGAAGATTTTTACGAAACTACTACACCCCTACATTTTTTCAATTGGTATCAGAGAGGGTTGCCGAATTAGAACTTGGTACATCAAGTCGTTGTAGATCCTTGTTTCGCAATTATGGCTATAAGAGAAGGGGCATCAATCATTAGGCCACCGATTTTAGATGGTTCAAATTATCCTATATGGAAATCACATATGAGAGTATTCATTCAGGCACAAGGAGCAAAAGCATGTAACTCGATTTTAAATGGGTGATACATCCAGTAACTACTGATGAAAAGGGAGAAGTAGTGCTTAAAGATGCATCTGAATGGACAAGGGCTGAAGAAGAGAGAGCGCTTGGAAATTCTCAAGCCCTACACGCCATCTTTAATGCAGTTGATGAAGGTCATGTTAATAATACTCACATGTGAGTGTCCCATATTGGAAAAAAGGGGAAAGAAGACTAACATATATATAAGCCTAGTGGGCTACTCCACCTATTTGAAAATTGGTTTTAGAATGAAACCTCACTTGAGCTTGTGTGTGGTCTAACTTTCCTTCTCGTATGGGCCTGTAGGCTTATTGCAAATTTCACATGGTATCAGAGCAGGTTTGGTCCGGATTATTAATTTCTCAGTTGTTCGTCTAGATGTCCAATCTCAATGGCCTGGTCCAGTTACCACTGTGTTTATTTCAAGTGGCAATTGCATTTAAGGGGGAGTGTTGATAACACCCACATGTTAGTGTCCCATATTGGAAAAAGAGGAGAAAGAAGACTAACATATAAGCCTAGTGGGCTACTCCACCTATCGCCAATTATTTTTAGAATGGAACCTCACTTGGGCTAGTGTGTGGTCTAACTTTCCTTCTCGTGTGGGACTATAGGCTTATTGCAAATTTCACATAATGTAGGCCCATTGCAATTTTCACATGGTATCAGGGCAGGTTTGGTTCGGATTATTAATGTTTTAGTTGTCCGTCTGGATGTCCAGTCCCAGCGGCCCAGTCTGGTTACCACTGTGTTTATTTCAAGTGATAACTGGATGTCCAGTCCGAGTTGCACTTAAGGGGGAGTGTTGATAATACCCACATGTGAGTGTCCCATATTGGAAAAAGAGGAGAAAGAAGGCTAACACATAAGCCTAGTGGGCTACTACACCTATTGCCAATTGGTTTTAGAATGGAATCTCACTTGGGCTTGTGTGTAGTCTAACTTTCCTTCTCGTGTGAGCCCGTAGGCCCATTGCAATTTTCACAGTTAGCACATTTCACTTGTACATGTCCGAAGCTCTGACACTTATGACATTGAATTTTCTTCACTTTTCTTTCACCCTTTTAAGTTTTAGCTTGTTGTTTGAAGTTATTGTTTGATGAACTCCCACCGTTTTGCCTAAACTCGGATCTATCCTTTTTCACTTTCTTTAACCACTTGCTAAAATTTCTTGCCAATAACTCCATATCCTCATTCTCTTCGGATTCATCTTCGAAGTCATTCACGTCTTTACCAATCTAAGCTTACAATGCCAATCATTTGCTCTTCTCTCGACTATCCCTCAACAAATTCATCTCAAAGTTGGTAAGAATCCCAATTACCTTATCCAAAGACAATTTAGTGATATCATAGGCTTCTTCGATGGCCGCAATTTTTGGTATAATTCTCGAAGAAAATGATCTCAATGTCTTCTTAACTAATTTCAAGTTAGAATATTTCTTCCTGAGTTGATGTGCTTGGTTGACTATATCACGCAGTCTCTTATAGAAGTCTCCAATGGTTTCACTCTTATCCATCTTCAATTCTTCAAATCTCATAGCTAACATCTGAAATTTTGCGACTATCATAGATTTCGATCCTTCATGTATAGGCTACAAAGCGTCTCATGCTTCTCTCGTCGATTCACAAGCTGATATCATAGCAAAGCTGTTAGAGTATCCTATATTGACCAAACATGAAGATGTTAAAGGGTTTATAAGTGGTAAGGGTCAATTATCCAAATAACTAATTCTAGTTATTTGACAATAGTTGACCCAAGCCCAATTCTTATTAATGGGCTCTACATTCTACCCATATTAAAAAATCTAATATGGTATCAGAGTAGGTTTGGTCCAGATTATTAATTTTTCGGTTGTCCACCTGGATGTCCAGTCCCAGCGACCCCGATCCGATTACCACTGTGCTTATTTCAAGTGACAACTGAATATCCAGTCCCAATTGCACTTGAGGGGGAGTGTTAGAGTATCTCATATTGACTAAACATGAAAATATTAAAGAGTTTATAAGTGGTAAGGGTCAACCATCCAAATAATTAGTTCTAGTTATTTGGCAATGGTTGACCCAAGCCCAATTCTTGTTAATGGGCTCTACACTTTATTCATATTAAAAATTCTAATACTAACACCTTGAAGAAGAGAAAAGGGAAATCCTATATGAGCACTTGAAGTGAGAATGAATCCAAAAGTGAATATGGCAGTGAAGAAGAAGTTATGAATAGTTATACATTAGTTACTTTACATAGCAAAAATCTACTTGCTTACATAGCAACAACCAAGAAGGAAGTAATCGATGACGAAAACGTGAGTAAATCAGAAAATTTCAGAAAAAAACACAAACGAATCAAGTTAAAGCTCAATCTCAGATTATGACAGTAATAACAATACTTCAAATGATAAAAGGAAAGATATTTATGAAGCTTGTAAGTTAATATATATGCTAAATGAGTCCAAACATGTAAGAAAAATGAGAAGTTGAAGGAGGAAAACTCCACCATGAACACCATTCAAGACCTTGAGAATAAGTTGTTATTTACAATAGATGAGGTTAATCAAACAAATTTGAAGCTTATCAATACGGAAAAGGGAATAAGAATGTTAAATGGAGGTATCAAAAAGCTAGAAAAGTTGTTAGAAATTAGTAAGACTAAAGGAGACCCTCAAGGCATTAGCTATAGAGGTTCAAATGATGAGAAAATTGATGCAACCAGATCTATCCAAGAAGAAACCTCAAGGAAGAATCGGAGGTTTATATCTACATGTCTTTTTTATGGAGTAATCAGGCACATAAGACCGAAATGTTAAAAGTTGTTACAAATGATGTTTCAAATGCATCAAAACCGAAAATCTAGACACTCTCAATTAAATTTTCAATAGCAACACATGTTATCGAAGCACTCTTATGTTAGAAAGGGTCAAGTACAAGCGCAAAGATGTAGTAAAGGAAAAACAAGAAATTGTCCAGATTCACAGTTAGTTATTACTTTTGAAGAAACTGTTCAGACTGAGGATAAGTCAGTTAATTCCTATGAAGAAATCAACCAAACAGTTGATGACCGAGATAATGTAATGAGGAATAAGCCTAGGTTTGAATTTCTTCGAGAAGCATAAGGACTGTGAGCTTTATATTTTTGAAGTATAGTTTGATGTTATTTATTTAAAAAAAGCAAAAAAAAGTGGTTCGAAGGAGTTATCGTTTGGGCTTTCTGAGTTTTTATTTATGGGTTTTCTAAAGTTCAGTTGATTAATATGTACATGAGGCTATACTTGATGATGGGGTTTATGAATTTGATCAATCTTATGAAGACAGGATTAAAGTGAGCAATGATATGTTGGCATGTGTATTAATTAGTCGTAAATTGTCATCTTGTCTTTCTGCTATTGCACTACGTGCTTATGATTCTTTTGTTACACCTACTATTGATTTTTATGCTTCTTTATTCGTTGGGATTGATCGCAATGAAGGCATTCTTTGTTTTGGCATTGTTTTGTTCCAAGGGGGAGACATCAAATTGTTTTTAGTGCCTGTTCAATTTAGGGGGAGATTTTAAGGTATCTCCGAGACTATTAGTTTTGCCTTTTGGCATCTTTTTATCTCAAGGGGGAAAATTTTGGATGATTGGATAATTGTTTATTATTGTTTCTTTGGATATTTCTTGAATTTGAAGAACTTGATAGATGTTCTTTGGAACTTAATGTTAGATTGAGGGGGACTATTGTGATTTCAACACTTATATATATTCAATTATGTGATTCAAGGGAAGTTTCTTATTTGTGACAACAATGCCAAAAAGGCAGAGATTGTTAAGACATTTATTATGTCTTATTATTTAATTTTGGCATTTTTTATTATTGGGTTTTTTAAGATAATGTTTAAAAATCTAAATCAAAATATGGTGTAAATAAGTAACACTCGTTATTTGAATTGGACTCTGGTATGAGAATTATAGTGAAATTAGAAATCTATCTCTAATTAAAGTTCAAGTGGATTATGTCAGATTATGGATAGATATCATGTGGCTTTTCCACTGTAGCAATGAAGGCTTACGTAGGAAGGCTTGTGTGAGTGATTTTTTGTTAGAGTCTTGGCATTGGTTGATTGGTCGTGGGATGGATATTGTAAGATAGCTGGAGTGGTTGTTACGTGAAGAAATTCCATGTCTCAGTTTCACTGTGTGTGTGTGACTCCAAGTTTGGGACTTCTTGTGTGTGCGATTGAAAGTCTCAACTCCTTGCGTGAGTGACCTACCTTCTAGACTCCTTGGTTAAGTGGGAAAATAAAAGGTTTGATGGGTTTTCAGTGAACTACGAAAAACATGTTTATGGGTGTATGTGTATAGCTGCAACTTTCTCCAAGGTTTCATGATGTTGTAGCTGGGTTTATTGTTGATCATGCCTGCGTTTTTCTCTTGCTACTGAATGACTTTTCGGGGCTATCTTGGATAATCTTTTGTAGCCTAGTTTACATTGATTTATTGATCCATATATTGCAGCTGCGTTTTCTATTCTTGCGTGATTTTTGTGTGTTGTCCTGGTTGTTGATTGGGGAGTCTGGGCAGTTGATTTTTTTGGGTTTTGCTTATGTGTGCATGAATTTTTGGTGGCTATTTTTACTGTCGACAAAGTGGTAATTTTGGGCTATTGTTTGTGAGTAATTGTGTATGAAAATTCCAGTAGTTGTCGTGAATTTTGTAGCTCCATTGTTCGCAGCGTTTCGGTGAGGAAACATTTATGATTGTTGGTGTTTTTTGCTACTATGTGTCAGGTGTTCCAGTGATAATATCGAAAGGCTACAACAACGTTCTTGGTAGACAACTTCCTGTTCTTTCGTTGATGAAGCTACATTGTTAGGGAAGTTTTTTTTCTTTCTCAAGTATTTTCGTCTATGTTAAATTTTGTTTAATCACTTGAGTTATTTATTTAGTATTCTTTCATTATAAGATTATTGAGAAAAATCATCTGTTAAGGTTAGTACAAGGTAGTCGTACTATTTGTGAGGACGAAAGATAGTATCAAGAGTTGAGTGGTGTCGATTCAGTAAAGCCTTGTATAAAACTATTATCATTAGAAAAAGAATTAAGCTAGGTGAGAGCCCCGTAGACGTAGGCAAGATATGTCAAACTGTGTTACCAAATTTTGGTGTTGATTTATATTTGTGCGTTTAATTTTTTCTGATTTCTGATTGTGCTAAAAACGACTGCGATAAATCGAAGATTTTTACGAAACTACTACACACTTGCATTTTTTCAGATCCAATTATTCTTCAAGCTAAGCCTAACTCAACATCTAATCAATTGAACATGGTTTACTGAATCTTGGTAATCTTGGACCGAGAGAAAAAAAAAAAACTCTAATTGTAAAGTATGGAATTTGAGTTTCCCATTAAATACAACGAGGACTTGTTAATGTACAACTTTTATAATATAGTTGGCATTTGAATTATCAAATTTATATTAAACTCAGATTTAAATTTTAAAAATTTTAAAGTATAGATCAAACTTTATTCTCCGAAAACTTCACCCAAATTGAGCTCTTTAAACCTAACAGAGCGTCGGGCTTTATTTTTCAAGTTACTTAAAAAATTGTGGACTGGTGGTCAGGATCATACAGTGAGAAGTATCAAATTAACATTCGATTTATGAGACCCTTGGCCGGCAAAAATCTATTTTTCATATCTAAAGCATCTGTCATCTGCTGCTTTGCAATCACCAAGTACTATAAATTAATCACTACACGTTAAAGCAATGTTATGTCCACTCTTACCAATAATACATCAAGAAACCTTGGAAAGAAAAGAATCATGGGGTCTGAAGGTCATCATCTTAGTGTTCCAATCATAGATTTCTCCAAGTCAAGCCTGAATCCTGGAACTCCAGAATGGAACGTGATCAAATCGCAAGTTCTCAAAGCTGGCGAAGATTATGGTTGCTTCTTAGCTTTATTCAACAAGCTTGGTCCTGAGTTTAGAAAGGGAATGACAAACGAACTAAAGCATCTCTTTGATCTACCAACCGAAACCAAAATGCTAAATCTCCACAAGTTACCATTAAGTGGCTACATAGGACAATTGCCAAATGTTCCCTTGTATGAGAGCCTTGGAGTTGGAGATCCCAGCTCTTTGGATAACATCAGAAGCTTCTCAGACATGCTCTGGCCTGAAGGAAGACCAAGTTTCAGGTTCCTTTTGTCCTTTTACAGACCAATTTGTTTTTAACTTTCGGTGTCTTTGAGAATGCTAACACGTCTTATTTCCAGCGAAAATGTGGAGCTGCTTACAAAGCCAGTATTTGAGCTAGAATCTTTGGTGAAGAGGATTGTTCTTGAGAGCTTGGGTGTTGACAAGTACCTGGATGAGCTCATAGACTCGGCCGGCTGCAATCTAAGAGTCATGAGATACGAAAAACCCCAAAACGTTGACACGGATGAGCTTGGATTGGTTCCTCACTTCGACAAGAACTTCATCACCATATTGCATCAACTTCAGGGTGATGGCCTGGAGTTAGAAACCAAAGACGGAGAGTGGATCAAGATCAAACCTTCACCTGGCTCCTTCATCGTTTTGTTTGGCGAATCCTTCCATGTAAGTTTACTGAGAATTCTTATAGTAAAAGGTATCAGTTAATGTCTTGTACCAAATCTTTTCCATTTTTAACCTGTGAAATTGGTGGCATCTGAATCATGTAGGCCTGGACAAATGGTCGCCTGCGACCTGCATGTCATCGGGTAGTGATGAATGGAGATCAGCCAAGGTACTCAATGGGGTTGTTTTCAGATGTTAGGGAAGACTTCTTGGTGAAAGCCCCAGAAGAGCTTGTGGATGAAGAACACCCTTTGCTATTTAAGCCTTTCAAGTTTAAGGAATTAATAAGCGAAATCGAAAAAGAGGCCAGCACTAAGGAGGCTAGCACTAGATCCAAGCTTTGCGTGAGTGCTTTTCGTAATATCTGATCTCATAATGATATATAAAAATATATGCTGTGTAAGGTTTGGCCAGGTCTAGGTCCTTGTGATGTGTGATAGGTGCCCTTCTCTAATAAAATAAAGCATACAACATATACGCCTTCCCTGAAAAAAGCTGGGTGTCATCATTAATTATTATTACCATAAATAATAAAATAATATTTTAATAAAATAAAATATTCCTTATTAAATAATGATAGATATTAATAATTGTGATATTCAACCTTGGAATTAAAGCTTAAATATATATGTTTTTGTAATTCTAAGTCAAAGATAATGTTAGAGTATTCTATATTGACTAAACATGAAAATGTTAAAGAGTTTATAAGTGGTAAGAGTCAACTATCTAAACGACTAGTTCTAATTATTTAGACAATAATTTACCCAAGGTCAATTCTTGTTAGTGGACTCTACACTCTACCCATGTTAAAATTTTAATATGATATCAGAGCAGGTTTAGTTCAGATTATTAATTTTTCAGTTGTCTGTCTGAATGTTCAGCCCCAGCGGCCAGATCCAGTTACCACTGTGTTTATTTCAAGTGACAACTGGATATCCAGTTCCAATTACACTTGAGGCGGAGTGTTAGAGTATCCCATATTAACTAAACATGAAAATATTAAAGGGTTTATAAGTTATAAGAGTCAACTATCTAAACAATTAGTTCTAGTTATTTGGACAATAGTTGACTCAAGTCCAATTCTTATTAGTAGACTCTACACTCTACCCATGTTAAAAATTTAATAGATAATAAAGCATACAACTTATACTTTTTCCTTTGAAAAAGCTCTATCACCAATTTTTAGTAGCCATTAATAATAATAATAATAATAATAATAATAATAATAATAATAATAATAATAATAATAACCAGTCTAATTAATTAGGCATTTACCCCGTTTGTTTGCCTTTTTAAAAATAAACAGCATATGAGAAGTAATGAATTCCGGTATAATTAATTAGTCCTTTATTACTTTAAAATTAGAAATTACAAAATTCGAGAAGACGATGACTTCCAAAAGGAAGGCTGTATTTTCTTATTATGTCGATGATTTTGAAGGTCTACATTTGTATGATAGCACTGAGACAAGATTTCTTGTGCCGAAGACAAAAGCAAGAAACACGAGTACAAAATAATAGTAAGAAAAATCGTATACATGATCAGGTTTAAAGGGTGTTTCTAACTTATCAAATAAGATAAAGAGGGATGATTTAAAAGAAAAATTATTTTAGATATGATCAGGACGGATCTAGAATTTTTTAAGTAGGGGACAAAATATTTAAAGTATTTTTATATTATTAATTTTTTTAATACAGGCAAAATATTTAAAGTACACTTATATTACTGAATTAAATTAATGTGATAAAATTTTATTTTTTTATAAGATCAAGAATTAAAATAATAATTTTTTTATATGAAATTTGCCCTCACTTGCCTCCAATGTGCATCCATCCTGGATATGATAGATTAAATTTAATTTAAAATTTAAATTAAAGATTAAAATAAGATTAAAAACTACAAAAATGTGAAATATGAAAATATATTTTTGACAATAAATTATAGTTGTCATTCTTAATTATTCACATAAAATTAGGTGTCAAATTTTATATTTAAAAATAAAAATTTATAAATTTATAACAAATATTTTTAATTAAAATATAAAACTATTTTTAAATTTAAATTGAATTTGTTGTCTAATCAGTTTAAATTTAAGAGATGACAATTAGTAACAAAGTATACCATGCTGGGTCTAGATGATGATGATAAAAAGTGACCCTGAGTGATGGACTTCTCTCAACAAATTTATAATCTGGCTCCACATTTTAAGAAAAGAAAATGTTAGATTGTAGATTGAATATTGATGAAGATATCAAGAATATAAGAAATAGAGATTGATACAAAGTGTCAAATTCTATATCAAAACAAGGAATTAATTTGAAAGTCTTATAAATTTATAAAATGAGAATACTCATTAACTTATAATTAATTATTTTTGAAGATATAAATTTTAAATCCTAAATTATAATTAGTGTTGAGTAATCTCAATTTGAGATTTTACACAGAAACAGATATAACAGTCAAAAATTTCATGCATCTTAAGATGTTAAAATTAAATTAAAGAAATTGTAAATATGAATGTGATTCTAAATATATAACTTACAAAGAATTTTAATATTGTGTTAATTAATATTCTTTTATAGTCATATTTAGAACTTTAATTACTAACTATTAAAAAATAAGGTATAAACAATAAAGATGGATAAATAATTTAATAAAATTCAATTAATTGAGTGTGTTTGGATACTAACAGTAGCTATTTCCCTATATTAATCAATAAATCTATAGAAAATTTTCTATATATGGAGTAACTTCTATTTCACTATATTGAGTCAAACTATATTCATCTAAAGGCTTCTAAAATATTTATCACATTATTTCAAAAACTCTCCTAAATTACGTATGAGCTGAAACTTGAAAGTAAAGTGAATTGGTTTTGAGAAGTGATAAAAGACAAGTGTTTGAAAACTTGCGTCAACCTATCAAGTTAAACTAAAACTTGGTGATCAACGATGGCCTCCGACCAAATCGTATCAGAGGAAAGAACCATTCTTCATTTATTAGGCATATTTTATAACCATTTTCGGATTCTCCAATATAATTTACTTGCACCTCGGATCAATATTGATAAGAAAAAAATATAGTTTAATTCTTTAATTTTTATTCAAATTTTACTTTAAATTGTAATTTTGCACTAAATAAATCCTAAACCTATAAAATATATACATGTGCCCTTTAAACTTTAAACATACGTTAAAAAAAATACAGGACTTAATTAAAGGAGTGTGTCTAATTAATATAATTAAAAACACATTATATTGAAATATTAATATTAAAAGAATATGTTTAATTATAATTTACAAATTTATAATTTACTTAATTAAAATTAAAATTTAAGGTGATAAATACATTTTTAATAAAATAGAAAGACTCGATTAGAACTTTTCCTTATTTATTGCTAACAAAATTAGCGTCTTCACATATGCTAATGAGTGTCTCTTATTCTCACAAGTGATTTGATTTTAGATATGTACGATGCTTTTTTATATATTCATTCATTTAATATTTTTAATAAATTGGTTCGAGTATGATCCTTTGAACTCCAGATCCTCCATTTATCTCAAATCGATGCTTGAAACTGGTAGCTTTCAAAGTTTCAATGTCTCAAGAAGCATCTCAATTTGAGAAAGCAAACAGCTGTGGCCGATAACATCTATAACAACAAACATCGTAGCCACAGCATCAGCCGAACTTTTTTGTTCTCTTTTGCCAACTCTGGCATTTGAATCATCAATACTATGTTGCTTTGCGATCTATCAGAGCTATAAATAAGTTGATACACGTTAAAGCAATGTTGTATCAACAATACATCAACAACCCTGGAAAGAATCATGGGGTCTGAAGGTCATCTTAGTCTTCCAACCATAGATTTCTCTAAGTCAAGCCTAAAGCCAGGCACTCCAGAGTGGGATTTAACCAAATCCCAAGTTCTCAAAGCCTGCGAAGATTGTGGTTGCTTCGTTGCTTTATTCGACAAACTTTCTTCAGAGACTCGACAGGGAATGGTAAGTGAACTTAAAGAGCTCTTTGATCTACCTAGGGAAACCAAAATGAAAAATGTCCGGAAAGGAGCTTACGGTGGCTACATAGGGCAACTGCCAAATTATCAGCTATATGAGAGCCTCGGACTTGGAGATCCAAGCTCTTTGGAGAACATCAAAAGCTTCTCCCACATGCTCTGGCCTGACGGAAAACCAAGCTTCAGGTTCCTTATCTGTAACTTTCTTTTTTTCACAATCACATCAACCATACAAGTTCTGCTTAAATGAATTTAAGGTTAAAATCAAGTGATAAACTCGATCCAAGTAATCGTTACTAAATTGTTCTCCAAGTGTCGATCGATCACCAGAAAGCTTCAAAATTTTATATCTTGGTGCATGCCTGTTTGACATGCAAATATGGTTTCAGCGAGAACGTGATCTCATTCTCAAAGCCACTACTTGAGCTAGAAGCTATAGCAAAGAGGGTAATTCTTGAGAGCTTGGGAGTTGAAAAGTACTTGGATGAGCTCAACGAGTGGACCAACTACAATCTGAGGGTCATGAAATATGACGAACCCCAAAACGTTGAGAAACACCAGCCTGGATTGGCTGCTCACCTTGACAAGAACACGATTACCATATTGCACCAGCTTCAGGGTGATGGCATAGAGATAGAAGCCAAAGGAGGAGAGTGGATCAAGATCAAAGCTTTACCTGGCTCCTTTATCGTCATTATTGGCGAGGCCTTCCATGTAAGTCCCGTTACTTATGCTATTAGTTACAATTTGGAGATTATTCATATAAGGTTCTCAATGTCTAAATCGGCCACCCAACTTATTTATTCTCAAGAGTTAATATCGAAAATTAAAAAATTAGAGTTTTAATAATCAACATGTGAGTAGGATTTAATTTTAAAAAATAAGTTAAAATTTTAATAGCTAGATTTAAATTATATAAAATAATTTAGTTGGATATAATATATATAAATAACGGATAATCATTTAATCTATAATTTTCTTTCAATATTTATTTTATATTTATTACTACGTGTATGTCGTGTTATTTAAATCATATCAAAATTATGGATTTTTATAAATATTTATCTAATTTAATTTAATTGTGAATTATGAATAATATTATCTATTATTATAAGAGATAATATCTTTATTTAAAAGAATATATATTCATTGTAACTCAATAAATGAACTAATAAATTATTAATATTTTGTATAATCACTATTTTTTAAAATGACTTTATGATATGAACTTAAATTTAAGAGTTTTATAATATATCTAATTTAAATTTGGAAATATTCATTCTATGGGTCAAGTTAAATATGAACTTAGTTATTTAAAAAATAATTTTTAAATATTTTTTCAATTTAGTACCAAATTTTGTAAAGTTTTCAATTTGGTAGCTAACTTTTTAAAATTCGTACAAATAAAGTCAAAACGTTATTTTTAAAGATATTTTCAATTTAGTAACTAATTTTTTAAAATTCATACAAATCAGGTCAAATTTATTTTTGCTAATGT
Organism: Erythroxylum gracilipes; assembly: GCA_026413385.1. Lineage (NCBI taxonomy): Eukaryota > Viridiplantae > Streptophyta > Magnoliopsida > Malpighiales > Erythroxylaceae > Erythroxylum > Erythroxylum gracilipes. The sequence goes on from JANZLC010024886.1 coordinate 24,457, forward strand.
GGCTAATAAATAGATAATTAAATTAATAATTTTAAAAAGTTTAACATTAAATTAAAAAAACTCCAAAGGCTAAATACTTTTAAATCTATTATTTCTTTTTAAAAACTTTAATTGGATTTTAGTTATATTTGGCTTAATCCAATACATACATCTACAGACACAAAGAGTCATTTCCTGTTTTAACTCAGACAAAGTGGTAGAATATGCATAGCAGAGTGAACCTTCCTAAATAGCGTCTGCAAAAATTGGTGCATGTTTATATAAGCTAACTATTATGCGTTTTGAATTAATAGGCCTGGACAAACGGTCGCCTGCAGCCTGCATATCATAGAGTGATGATGACTGGAAATCAGCCAAGGTACTCAGTTGGATTGTTTTCAGGTTTTAATGAAGAGTTCTCGGTTAAAGCACCAGAAGAGCTTGTGGACGAAGAACATCCTTTGCTTTTCAAGCCTTTTAAGATTGAGGAATTAGTAAAAAGACTCCAATCAGGAGCTGGCAGGAATTCCAAATATTGCTTGGATGATTTTCGTATTGTGTGATTATATCAGACAGACGCTTGGAGCGGCTTGGAGATAGATGTTGATGTTTTGATTGTTAGCTGTGTCTGTTCTGTGATTTGAGTACAATAAAGCAGATAACTCAATTGCAGTTGTGAAGTACTATAAGTCTCTGTCAGCAACTATTATTGATAATTGATGCATTGATGGGTTATAAGTAGGGTTGTCTATGGTAGGGTTAAGCCTGAATTACCTATAACTCAGTTCTTGCCTATAACTCAGATCTAACATGTCGGTCCTGTAAAGTTTATTCTCATAATAACAGTATGGTCCATTTATAAGTGGAATACCCTA
>JANZLC010024913.1:0-25278 GCA_026413385.1 Erythroxylum gracilipes
TTGGAGGTCAGTCAATCGAAGAGCTCGGCTAACTCAACAAATACAAGGTCGACCACAAAGCGAAGAGGTCGGCCATAAACGAAGCAATTAATGGGAGCTCGGTTCAGTCGGATATCTCTCTCGATGTTGAGTTCGGGTCGGTTGGGAGTGGGGTGCTACATAAAACCTCCAAATAACTTAAACATGCCACAAAATAATTTACACATACTTATTGATTATGAAAAAGGAATCAGGGCCCAACAACCTTGGTTTCGAGTTACCGATGTTATCACGTTAAATTGGATCCTCAATATAAAATTTCAGTTCATTAATAAACATTCATTGGGGGATGTTTTCTCTTAAGTGTAAATGACTAGAGACATGTATTCTAGCATTCTTATTAATCAACAACCTAGATACGATCGTAGGTTCAATTGAATAATAGCATTAAGAACTAAGAAACCAATGAACAAGATAATACATGTACGAAATGCAATTAATCAAGACGAATATCATCTTAGAATTTCTGACTTTAACGTAAAGAAGGTAATCCTAATTCCTACTTGTGATTAACAAAACTGAACGTCATATTTCATTAATCTAGCTATTGAACGAATCAATCCCTTGTTGTGAACTTAGAAATCAATCAATTCAATTAGAAAATGTAATTCAAAAGATATTCAATGTTCATCAACAAAACAAACTTTATTGAAACATCTCACATATAATAGCTGATAACATGGTTTCCCTCAACCAAGAAAAGGATTTTAGCTACTCATAACGGAATTGAAATTCAAAAAATAACAAAACACATAGTCTCCATCTCTGGTCTTTTCCTAAAGAATACGAAAATCCCTAGAAGAAAAGTGCAGAAATTGAGAATCAACAATGGTTGTCGAGAAAAAAGAAGAAAAAGTGCAGAAAATGTAAAAACTAGTCCTAAGTGTACTGTTGTTCCAAGTTGTCGTGAACAGTACATTTTTGCCTCCTCTAATGCCTCCTAATCCCTTCTTTTTTGATCCTTCCTTGCAGATCACACCTCCTACATGTTCAGATTGCAAATCTCCAGCAATTGGATCTTCCAAGATTATAAAAATCACAAACGGAACAGATTTGAATTTGAAAACAGATCTGCAGATATTTTACATCCTTGCACATGGCCACACTTAGTCACTGAATTTGCTGCCAATTTGGAATTTTCTTTGTTTCTTTTGCATCTTTTTGATTCAATTTTATTTCTAAGGTGTTGAAATTCATCTGAGAATAATTAAGAGGCAATTCCATTAATTCTAAATAATAATTTCAATAGATTAAAGATAATTAAATACAAAATAATCACAAATTGATAACTTAACAAATTTCTCCACACCAAACCTTTGCTTGCCCTCAAACAAACATGCCAAACCACTACACTTTATCAATTCATCCTTTATAAGATTAAGTACACACATTCCATGAACTTGGGTCAGTAAGACTTAAGCTACAATACATATCATAATCACTTTTCATCGATACAAATAAACAAAGTCAAAATAAGATATCCTTGTTCAAATGTAACTATGAAACCAAAGTGAATCCTTCTCACATATTTCGCTCTTACGCTCAAGTGTTTAAGGTCAAAGTGTTTCACTCAAATCTCTCTCTAACAGGTTGCACTACCGTAGGCTTGCAATTTCACCAGTTATCATTCATTAGGATTACATGAGCTTATAGATCATAAGGACTTTATTATGGGTTGTAATGAGGCTAGGGTTCAAAGGTAAAACAAAAATGGCAAAGGGTTGATCACAAGCATTCACAAAGTAACAAGTAAAAGGGACACTTATATTAAAATTTTGAGATAACCACATGACACAAAGGACTACAACTATTCATACTAACTAATGCTACTATGCTTTATTTTTCCTTTTTCTTTTCTTCTTTTCTTTTCTTTTCTTTTTTATATTTTGATTTTTTTATTTTTTATTTTTTTCTTTTTCTTTTTCTTTTTTTTACTTGAATAACGCTAAAAACAAGGGAAAACAATTAAAAAAGAGAAATTACTTGCAACATAATTTAATAAACACATGAGTAGAAGTTCCCATAAAAATATCTGATAATACAATCCAGAACAAAAGTCCCAAATTACTCAATGCTTCATTCAACTTGTGATAGGGTAAGGCTAATGGAGTTTTTGGGTTTCAATGTAAGGTTTTTGATTGAAAAACAGGGTTAAAGGCTCAAAAATGTTTGCAAAGGGAAAGTCATTAGGTGGGTCATTTTTAAGCTAAACGGTTTTTAAAAAAAGAAGGACTTAATCATTTCTATATCCCATGTAATCAAATAAATTCAATCTGGTTCAGTGCAAGTTCTGAAGGCAAACATGACTAGAGAAGCATCACATAATTTAAAGAAATAGAATGACATAAAAATGATGTCATTAAGGCTTAAATTTCTCTCACAGGTTTAATTCAAGAATTGACTTCAATTCCACATATTACCTCATCACTCAAACGTCAAAATTTTGACTAAGTTTACAAGTTTAATTATTTCAATCAATCAACATGATTCACCTGAAACTCACTTAGCCCAATTTAATTTCATGCATATACCCAATCTCATCCAAACTAATATGACAAAGTTTTATGGTTTAACACACATAATAAACATATAAGAATCGAAAATAAACACACTCAAAAACCGAAAAATAGCCACACTCAAAAACAAAACTCCAATTCCTAAATTTTTCCTCAATGTTAGGACTTAAAATTAAAGAAGCATAAATCTAAAAGAAAAGGCAAAAGAAAGCTTATCTATTTGGAAATGTTGAATTCATGGTGTCGGCGGATGTGGAGGTTGGAAGCCTTCATACTCCCAATAGGCCATCAAGTTGTGCTCCAAGCGGTGCATTTTGCATTCGATCCGACTAAGGTGGTTCTCCAAATTGGTGTCAGATTGTTGGTGGCTACTAGTTTCAGCTAGTGGAGCCCGACCTTGTGCGGCTCGTAGTGGGAAGAGTGGTTGGGCCTGGAATTGTGAAAGTTATTCGGCCATGGCTACGATCCACAACGCCCATCCTGTACAAACAATCTAAGTCCAGTGGTTTTATACCATAAGCCACATTCATGTTAGTATTATCAAGTTCTAACATTTCCAAATTAATTACCGATTGTGTGATATAAAGGTTTAGATTTTTTGTGTAGATTTTTTGTGTAACACTGATTGAAATTGTATTATAAACCAATAACCTAAATTCACAGGAATGTGCCTATCCAGACACCATAGGAAATAAAATTCTACTTTAGAAAAAGTTCCCAAAGCATCCTTACGACCCGAAAAATTGTATGCTAAGAGTCTATGAATTATTTTTAAAACAAGATTGCTAAAAAATGAATTGGTGAAAAATTAACTCTTAGAAATACGAGCATTGTATGGATTAGTATCAACAGACCATTGATGCCATAATTTCGATGCCTTAAAGTCTTCATGATAGTCATATCTAGCATTGATAAACATCTCAACTTCAATTTCCCCATCAACTGAAATTCAACAATTTTTTTCGTGAACACATCAAACTCTTCATTGCAATTAAATTGGAATGTGCTATAGAATTCCCTAGTTAATTCAACTTATGCAGGGCAACTAATTCTAGCAAAGACACTCTAACTAATTGGACCCATCATTTGTGTAAACGAATTGTAAACTTGCAGTGCTTAAAGAGTATCGGAAAGTATACACTTACAGGGATAAATTTTTCTTTCACTGAGTTGTTGAAATCTTGTCGTATCTTCTAGAAGTTAGAAAGATATGCAACCACCACTTCTGTCATTCCACTGGCTTCAGTTTTTAATTTCTTTGCCTCTCCTTGTTCAGTTTCATGTTGCTGGTCCTGGGAGTTGAACTTAGTACTATCTGCGTGAGGGTTGCGGTCGTGGGTTGTTCGGTGGTTGAAGTGGGTTGCGGTAGAGGAGGAAGGTCAATAGCAAATCTTATTAGAGTTGCTAATCTGCGAGATTCACTCTTTTTCCTAGGCATTATGTTGATTTTGTGAAAACACAGACCTAAAAGTTGTAAAATAAGAGGAACAAAACCAGTAAAATCACAAGTTAGGGTTGAGTGTGCTTTCGGTGGAAGACAAATTAAAAGATGGGTGTTATGTGGAATTGTAGTGTGCACGAAATTTATAAGGAGTTGTGAAATCTGCAGTGAAAATCGACAGTGAGAGAAGCTGAATGAGAGAAGAAGAGGGGAAAGAGAGGCAAAAATAAGGGGTGGGAAGAACAATTTTTTTATTTTTTAATATTAAAAGATAAAAATTAAAATTGCAGAATTGAAAATATTAAATTACATTGCTAACTAAACTAAAATAAACCTAAAAATAAAAATAAAAATTTGTTGAAAAAAAAGCATAAAAAACCTAAAAAATTTACGAGTTTCCCCGAATGTGTTTCTTTAAAGTCTTTAACTGGACATGTTTCTTTACTTAACTGATTAGAAATAGGTTGGAGATACCAACTCAATTTCTTCCACTCACTTAACCGAAAAGTTCTCATAATATGGGTTCAGGCAACGTCCTTTAACTTTAAATACCTTAGAGGTATCTAAACTTTGAATTTCTACCGCACCATGAGAAAAAACGTTAGTAAAAATAAACGGTCCAAGCCAACGAGATCGTAATTTTTCTGGAAATAACTTAAGCTTCGAATGATAAAGAAGAACTTTTTGTCCAATTGAAAATTGTTTCCTAGAAATCATTTTATCATAAAAAGCTTTAGTTTTTTCCTTATAGATTTTTGCATTTTCAAACGCTTCATTACGAATCTCCTCTAATTCTTGCAATTGCAATTTCCTATTGTTACCAACTTCTACCTGATTCATATTCAACTACTTCACAGCCCAATAAGGTATATGCTTTATTTCCACAGGTAAATGACAAGGCTTACTGAAAACTAACCCATAAGGCGACATTCCTATCGGAGTTTTGTACGTAGTTCGGTATGCCCACAAGCATCGTCCAATCTTCAGCTCCAATCCTTTCTATTTCAATTCACCACTTTTTCTAGTATGGATTTGATCTCCCTGTTGGACACTTCAACTTGTCCACTTGTTTGCGGATGATATACTGTGGAAACTCGATGGGTGATACCACATCTCTTCATTAAAGCCTAAAAAATCTTGTTATAGAAATGGGTTCCTCGATCGCTAATGATAGCTCGAGGCATTCCGAACCTGACAAAAATATTAGATTTAACAAAATCTATAACAGTTTTAGCATTGTTAGATAAGGTAGGCTTAGCTTCAACCCATTTCGAAACATAATCCACAGCTAACAAAATGTAGTTCTTACCAAAGGAAGAAGGGAAAGGACCCATAATGTCTATTCCCCAAACATCAAAAATCTCACATACCAGGATGTTCGTGAGTAGCATTTGATTTCTCGATCCCAAGTTACCCGTTCTTTGACAACGATCGCAAGACTTGAAAAATATGTAAGAGTCATAAAATAACTTAAGCCAAAATAGTCCACATTCTAAAATTTTTAGAGCAGTTCTTTTAGGACCAAAGTGTCCCCCATACACAGATGAATAACAAAAATGTAACATAGAAGGAATTTCATCATCTATGACACATCTCCTAACAATCTGATCAGAACAAAATTTCCAAAGGTGAGGCTCATCCCAAATGTAATATTTAGCCTCTCAATTGATTTTATCTCTTTCAGCTCTAGATAAATCACTAGGTAAAGAGTTAGTTACTAAAAAATTTGACTATATCTGTATACCTGTTGAATTACGAAGAGACTCTCATCTAGAAATTTGTCATGAAGAACATCAGATGTGGTACTCGGTGTGATCTTGCTTAGGTGATCAGCCACCAAATTTTCAACTCCTTTCTTGTCGAGGATTTCCAAATCGAATTCTTGAAGAAGTAAAATCCATCGAATCAATCTCAACTTAGCTTCTTTCTTGTTCACCAAATATTTCAGAGCTGCATGGTGTGAATGGATGATCACCTTTGTCCCCAATAGATATGACTGAAACTTCTCCAATCCAAAGACAACCGCTAAAAACTCCTTCGTCATAGAATAATTTTTCTAGCCATCATTAAGTGTTATGGACATATAATAAAAAACATGAAATACCTTGTCCACTTTTTGGCCCAGCACGATGCCAACTACATAATCCGAAGCATCGCACATCAACTCGAATGGCATGTCTCATTTCAATAGCTGAATAATCAGTGCTGTAGTGAGTCGGTCCTTGAGTTCATCAAATGCATTCTTACATGACTTGTCAAAATCGAACTTCACGTCTTTTTGGAGCAATATACACATAGGTTTCATAATTTTTGAGAAGTCCTTGATAAATTGCCGATAAAATCCTGCATGACCAAGAAAAGAATGAACTTCCTACACAGTCGTGGGTTAAGATAAAGATTGAATAACATCTATCTTAGCCCTATCGACTTCAATTCCCTTAGTAGAGACATTATGACCCAAAATTATGCCTTGATCAACCATGAAATGACACTTTTCATAATTTAAAACCAAATTAGTTTCAATGAAATGTTTTAGCACTTTTTGAAGGTTGACAATGCATGTTTCAAAAGATTCCCCATAGACTATGAAATCAACCATAAAAATTTTCATGCAATTTTCCATAAGATTAGAGAAAATACTTACCATACACCTTTGAAACGTCGCGAGTGCATTACATAATCCAAATGGCATTCTTCGGTAAGCAAAGGTTCTAAATGGACATATAAAGGTTGTCTTCTCTTGATCCTTGGGTGCTACCAAAATCTAGTGGTATCCTGAATAGCCATCTAAACAATAACAATGAGATTTACCTGCAAGTCTTTCAAGCATTTAATCACTAAATGGAAGAGAAAAATGATCTTTTCTAGTAACTGAATTAAACATCTTATAATCTATGCATACCCTCCAACCATTTTGAATACGAGTTGGTATTAACTCACCATCGCTATTTTCAATCACAGTTATACCAATTTTCTTTAGAACTACCTAGATCAGACTTACCCAATTGCTTTCTGAAATTGGATAAATAATGCCAGCGTCAAGAAGCTTCAAATTTTTTTTCTTCACCATTCCATCATGGGTGGATTTAGATGACATTGGGGTTGCCTCACCTCCTTCGCTTCATCTTTCATCAAAATATGGTGCATGCAAATAGTGGAACTAATATCCTTCAAATCAGCCACTGTCTAACCGAAAGCTTCTTTATTCTCCTTTAACACATTAATCAGCTAGCTTTCTTGCAAAATCGTAAGTTAATTAGAAATAATAAGTGGCAATGTATCTTGCTCACCTAAAAAGATGTACTTTAAATGACTAGGCAAGCTCTTCAACTCCAATGCTGGTGGGCTGATTAATGATGGCAGCAGCTTTTCCACACTTCTGGACATTTACACGGACACGAGCTACTGGAGGAGTGGTTCGGTGGTCTCCATGTTGCATAATTACGCATCTATTTGTTTATTGGGCAAAATTGTTTCTTGGCCATCCTTCCACCGTGGTGCGTTTTCTTCTTCCAAGATAATAGCAAAGTCATCTCTGTCCTCCAAAATTAAATTTTCCTACACCCATATGTCAATAAAATCCACAGAAACAATAGGTTGTTCATCATCCAAAATTTTCATGGTATTTTAATTATTGAACTTAATTAATTCACCATCAAATTCCATTATTAAAGATCCATCATGAACATCTATTTTTGTTCTAGTAGCTTTCAAGTATAGCCTATAACTTGGTCAACTTGCATGTGACGATTCTTGGAGGACTACCATCAACCCACATAACACATATTTCATGAACTTGTAAGCTTGTTGCCCAAAATGTCACTTATTTGAAAACTTGCTTTTAACGTACTTGCTATATCTTGAAAACCCTTTCCGAAAATATGATTTCATGAACATGTATCCTTTCAAAGAATCATTTTCAAAAGCTTTTCATCAATCATGAACACAAATCATATAGCACCATCTTACAACATTTAAAAGGCAATAAATGCACATGAATAAGGTAGTTAAAAAAAATCATTTCTTGAAAGAATCTTTAATGGCTCATTACTTAATTATAAAAGTGAAACCCACCTTGAAATTCCTTGCTTAATAACTTGGCTTAAGGATGTCTTTCCTCTTGCTCCTCTTGTCGTTCTTGATTCCCTTTCTCTATCTTTTTCCTTTCTTGTTCAACCTCAAAATCTCACCAGAAAGCTTAGGAAAAGAAACCCTAGCTCAACTCTCTTCTTTTCACTCCAACCATCAAAACTCACTTCCTCTTTCTTTCTTATCTCCTTTCGTGCTCTCTCTCTTCTTTCATTCCTCACTAACGTTTTTGTCTTCTAAAATGTAAGGCAACAATTCCATCTTCCCAATTTGCCCTTCCTTATAAGCTTATGCCTTACTAAACTTAAGTGATCTTCCAAAACAATCCTCAAATATTCTTATTACCTTAGCATTTTAATTTCATTAACCCATGCAATAAAATCCTACTAACCTTGACATAGTAATTAACTCCAAAATTTATCCATCATAACCCCATAATTCATTTTAAATCATGCTTAATAATAAAAAAAATTAGGGGCCAACATGGTTGATTATTTGGTGGTGTGGACAATTAGTGTAGAGTTTCTTGAATCTTTCCCAATACTCGTAGAGTATTTCTCCCGTATGTTGTCGAATTTTGCAAATTTCCTTTCAAATATTGGCTGCTCTCAATGCTGAAAAATATTTCTCAAAGACGAGCCTCTTCATTTTAGCCTATGTTTGCATGTTTTTTTCGGCTAAATAGTATAACCATTCTTGAGCACCATCCTTGAGGGAAAATGGGAAGGCTTTTAGCTTAATCTGCTCTTCTGTCACATTCGTTGGCTTCATTCGCATGCAAACCACGTCAAATTCCTTCAAATGTTTGTACGGATCTTCTCCCGGTAAACCCCTGAAAATAGGTAATAAATGAATTAGCCAAGATTTTAATTCAAAAGTATTGTTATCACCTAAATTTGGAAAGTTGATACAGTGGGGCTGTTGAGCGTCCGTAGGCGTGGCTAGTTCGCGAAAAGTGCAGTATACTGCCATTCATTTCATTTTCTACGTTTGTTGCTATTGTTTCATCTGTTTCCTTAGCCTCTTTGTTGTCTTCTCGATCTTCGAATCAAATAACAATTAGGTTGTTTTTTCTACTTGTGTAACATACATATACCGTTGAGAAATTTCCCAGCAATGACGCCAAAATTTGGTATTGTTGTCACCTGCAACCAAATTCAAAAAGAAACCAACTTTTGTTAATACAAATTAACGTAGTAGTGGTAAGAGGATATCCTTCCCACGATGAATTTTAACGATAAAGAGTTTACGAGTTCAAAACAAAAATAAAGTAACGAAAAAAGGGGGTTTTGCAATTCACGTAAATTAAGAAATTAGAAATAACAAAAATATGAAATTAACAAAAGTAATTGGGTCTAAAATTTAATAGAAAAACCTTGGTTTTGTTAAGTCAAAATGACTTCATGATTAATAATTTTGATGAAAATCAAATAATAATAATATTAGAAAGTAAGATGAAGTAGAAGTAGAAAGTGAGACAAAGCGGAAGCATAAACTAAGAAGAAGATGAAAACTAAGATGAAGCAAAAAAATAAAACAAAAGAAAGTAAGTCGAAGCGGAAGCCGAAAAGTAAAACGAAGCAGAAAACTAAGACAAAGAGGAAAACTGAGATGAAGCGGAAAAATAAGATGAAAGAAAGTAAGTCGAAGTAGAATCTGAAAATAAGACAAAGCGAAAAACTAAGACGAAGCGAAAAACTAAGATAAAACCGAAAAGTAAGACGAAGCCGAAAACTAAGACGAAGCTGAAACTAACTTGATAACTACGTCGGATGGTTAATTAGTTTGAGTTAGTTACAGAACTTAACTGAATAACTGTTTCTTCAAAGATCAAGAAACAAGAAGAAAGAAGCAGTTATCAAGAAGCAGTTGAAGACAAAGGCTATAAATACGAGTCGGAGTTGAAGACTGAAAAAGCTTAGCAAAAAATTTAGTGAATTCAATTAGTGATTTGAGATACAGATCTTAAGTTTTTTAAACACTGTATTTGTGTGAAACATGAGAGCTATCATTTCTGTAACAAAGCTCGCAATATCTTTCTGTAAGAGAGAAGAAAAGTTGAGAGCCTGAAGAGGCTAAGTAAGAAAAAAAATACTTGGTGTAAGAGACCTGAAGAGGCTCTTTGGAAAAGAATACTTATACATTTTGAGAAGAATAGTGAAATCTCAGAAAGGATTTTGAGGATTGGACGTAGCCCACGGTTTGGGGTGAAGCAGGATAAAATCGTTATGTCAACTTTTGAACTCTCTACTTTTAATTTCTATTGTTTTATACTAGTATATAGAAGTTAATTGCAATACATCATGATTTTTACTCAATAGTTTTGAAAATGCAAGTTTTCAAAGAATTTTAAAAGGGGATTGTATTCACGCAAAAGGATACACAATTCAACCTCCCCTTCTTGTGCATTTTGTACATTGAACATAAAGTCTATACTAACGCGTGATTTACTTCAGAGAGTTCTCTCAAGTTCAACTTTAATGCATACATAGGCAAAATCAATTCTCTTGACATTTGTTGTGTTTTCTTAAAGGGAAATTAGGACCCTTAGGGAGGTGACAAGATAACTCAGCCACTCCAAGGACTAGTATTCCAATGAGACTCAATGAATATGCACTTATAATGGAATAGTTTACAAATTATTTTTCTTTAGAGTCACTCTATATTCCTACTTCTTACAGAGTAGCGGTTTACCTTGGATGTGCCAAGCACCAAGATCCATAACTCTCTGTGCCTAGTCCTTTAAGTTGAATATGAAAATATGAAAGTCGTCCTCACTTACCATTGTATTAATTAGCCCCAGCTTCTTACAGTTAGTGTTCACCCATTGATTAACCAGAGGGAACTGAGCATCTTATTAAAGAACTAGCCTATTAAAGTCCCTTCCATTCAGGGCTCCCTATTGTAGCATATAGGAAGGATGAGCAATAGGAGCACCATCTTCACTTAGGGGAATATATCTCAGCTTGCTAAATTGTATTTTGACATTTTACCAATAACAATAAACTATCAGTTAAACAAGGATAGTAGGAAAGAAGAAAAAAGGTGGGTTACCTAGAAGAGAAAGCTCCGGTCTAAGTCAGACTAAACCAAAAGAGGGGAGAAAGGTAGGAAGAATGGATTCCTAGAGAGAAGGCAGAGGAAATTTTCTCACTAACCCATGATTTTCATGCTCTTCTTCTCTCTCTAGTTATGGATATTTTTCATAATAAAGTTTAATTAATGAATAATTTATTTTTATTTTATTTTTTATAGGCTTCTATAAAATTTTCTCAATTGTCTTTTGAGCATATTTTCACTAATTTTGAAAAAAGCTTGATAAATTTAAAATAATATTTCATAAAGGAAATCAGGAAACTTTAACACCTAAGATATTTTCTCTTCTTTTGTTAACCCTAAATTTATAAAGGTATTTGGGTAGCTTTTACAAAATAAGAGAGAAATATCACCCATTTTTACTTCTTTTCTCATGTTTGTGTGAGATTTTTACCATAATTTTGGTTAGCATTTTTTTAAACTCTTTCTTCCATCCATTTAAAAAATTAAATTGTCACGCATTTATTTGGGGATTGCTTTCTATTTCTTATTAAAGTGGATTGGTTCTCATTTGAATCTCTCTCTTGATGCTTTTTGTTTTTTGCAATGTTTTCTTTACCGCTTCATCTATTTCTAATCATAACCATATTATCCTCTCCATAACAATTTTCATATTCTCTTTTGAGAATTCGATAATTTATTCTACCAAAATCACCTTGTCATCGTGCCTCATCTACCTCTTCAGGATTTAATGATTTTTTTAATGTTTTAATGAAGTCTAAACTCAACAACACTAGTGATAGGTAGGAAACTTGTTGACTTTTGTTCTAAGAAAAAAATTAAAAAAGAAAAAAATATAAATCTATTTTTGTATTATACTTATGGTAACCTTAGTTTTCTCAAATATGTTTCGGTCTTCTTTTGATTTCTATTTATTTGTTTCTATTTCTATCTTTCTATTTGTTTTGTTTTAATTTTTTTTGACAAAAATTCATATTTTCTATTTTGTTAATATTGATTCCATCATAATTTTTCCTAATTGTTTTTGTTATATGTTGTCACTAGTTAATGATATATTTGATGATTCTAACTCAAATATTTGTGATATTAAGGCTATCTCTTTTATCCATTATTACTACTTTTGTCTTATATATTTAGAAATGGTTCATCCTAGCGTGTTAATTATGGTATGCATATTTTAGTGTCATACTAACATTAAATTAATAAAGGCTTTCATAACCATTTAGTGTCGTCAAAGAAGCTTAAAACCTTCTTAGTTTTGCTTTTCATTTAGTACTTTAAAGATGTTTTACCTTATTATATTCTTTCTTATAAAGATTAGAATGAGTATACAAAGCTTTAATATGAAATCATAGTGCATTTTCACCTGCATTTAAAAATAAATACTTATTTATGAGTATATATATAGTAGCTAGAGCAAGGGTTAATCTAATAGAAAGTACCTAAAATAGATGTTGCTTTATAAGGACAAAAAGGGGTTTTGATTGTGCTCAAACAAAATATTACTAAGAATCAATCAAAATTAAAATATAAATAAATTAATATAGAATAAACATTGTTTTAGTCTAGATCTAACTTGGGAATTATATATTGATCATCAATAAAAACTTAAACAACTCATATCTTAGATATTTGTTATTAGAATTACTTTCCTATCTCTCCTTTTTAGAAAGAAAATTAGTACAATTAATCATATCTACTAAACACCCAAAGTTAAACATATGAAATAGATGATGTTGACAAAATTCCAAATCCTTACAAAGCACCAGGACTAGATGGTTTCAACATGTTTTTCTTCATTAAAACTTGGCCAATCATTAAGAGAATGGTTCATGATGCCATCTTAGAATTCTTTACGAAGAAAAAATTACATAGGGATATCAATATGAAATTTATTAAACCGATTCTTAATTATGGAGAGCACAAGTATTTCAAAGATTTCAGGCTTATTTCATACTGTAACTCCATCTATAAAATCATTTCCAAAATTATGGCAAATGGACTCACGAAGGTTTTGATTAAACATATTGATATAACACAAGGTGCTTACATTCTAGGTAGAGTGATGGGTGACAACATACCACTAAAAAGAGGATGTTCCAATAGGAAAGGGGGAATTTTGTTGAAGGTGGATTTGAAGAAGGCTTATGATAGTTTGGATTAGCTCTTTTTTATATACATCATGAAGAGTATAGATTTCCTAGATATATTTATGGAATGGATGCAACTATGTATAACAACTCCTACCTTTAACATTCACATAAATAGGTTCCTACAAAAACTTTTAAAAGTTATAGAGTTATTAGACAAGGAGATCCAACCTCACTATACATATTTGCTCTTGTTATAGAAGTTTTCAATAGAATTTTAAAGAGAATAATAAAGAGAACCAAACACTTCACATTTCACTTAAAGTGTAGAACTTTAGGCATAACTAACCTTATCTTTATTGATGTTTTGATCATCTTAGCTAGAGTTAACACAACCTAAATCACTACCTTGATGAAATCAAGCAAAATGTTTACAAGACTATTTAGGCTTGAAATAAACCCTGATAAGAGCTCCTTCTATATTTCTAAAAATGTCATTGATTAAGAGAAAATAGAATAAGTACTACTAGTTTTCAAGGACTTCAGTTACCCTTCACATATCTTAGGATTCCAATATCCTCTACTACACTGAAATATGGAAAAATTTAAACCTCTAGTTGATACAATATAGGAATAAATTTCTAGTTGAAGTATGAAAGCACTATCATTAGCTGGCAAAGCTCAACTAATCTCAGCTATCCTAAACTTTATTAATATGCATTGGGCATCTCACTTAGATATTCCTAAGGCTGTGAGCAAGATAATTGATAAAATACTGAAAAGAATCATATAGTCTAGAAATAAAATAGAAGAATATATAGCCTCTATCAAATAGTCTGAGGTTTACACTTCTAAGAACCATAGAGGCGTGAATATAATCCTATTAAGTATTTTAAAATTACGCATGCTCAATAAGAAAGTATGGAGATTGGTTGAAAAAGTGAAAATGGGTACATGAATAGGAACTTTTGAAATTTTCATGCTCAATGAATGATGAGTTTAAAAAGAAAGTTTTGAAATTTTCAGTAAATTACTTAACCTTGCGAGCTTATGACCGATATGAGATTGAGACATCTATGTCAATATTCTTTTTCTAGAAAATTGCTCACCTGTGACTTTAGTAGATTTTAATTAACAAATAAGGACCTTCTAATTCATATGTGTCTATAATCTAAGTAGTGGAGGTTTGATGCATTAGCAAGTTTATAGTACTACATTTTCATAAGAAAAACATAAGCAAAACACTTGACATATTAAATACTTAAGTGACTAGAGTGAAATTTGTATTGAAAGTTAACAAAATTTTTGTACTACTTGTAAATAAAATTGTTATGATGATTTTTTCAAAAAATTTTAACCTGAATTATGAAATATTATTTTTATTTTAGTATTTATTGAATTTATATCTTATAAGGTGTATGAACTTTGATATCATAAGTAATCGATTAAAAGGTGTTTTTTTAATTGTTTACCTTTATGCCTAAATATACTCATTAATCTTATATTTTGATTTAGGATGCAATTGGAGGTGTTAAGGACAAAAGGAAAATATTTGGGCAATTATGGTCCATTTCAATAGTACTACTCACATTAGGCATAATTTTCTCTTTCAAACTCCGATTGAGATAATTCAAGATGTTGTAGAAAGCTTAAAAAGAGCTATAAAACTTTATATTTCAAATTTTGAGGATTTTCACTTCACGGGATATGGAACACACTTATGTGTTAGGGTATGTTTCATATTCAAATGCTTATGTAGAAGACATGGTTAGGTTATAGTCCGTGTGACATTATAAAAGATATAATGGTCTTATGATAGGATAATGGTCTGGAATTTCAAAAAAATATTTGGTATGAGAGGTTGGATGCAGGGAACTATTAACCACTGTTTTTTCATGGGAATAAAATTTCTTTCTAGTTTGATTATTAGCACCAAAGATGACCCATTTACAAGCTAGATGAGTTGCAACATTTGAGACCATTAATTCCTAGCAATAACAAGGCTTAAAAGGTTATCAATAATAATTAGTGGAGTTGGCCTTTCTATTTTAGAATAGGAATAAGAATAATCACAAACAACTTTCCTAACTACCAACCTAAGTTAACCAGACCATATTTAGTGGTTGGAGAAAAAATCTCTCAGCTACAATTCAAAGTCTTATAGAAACTACTTATTGACAATAAATGCCCATAAAGTTCCTTGTTACCACCTAGTTTGTGACCAGGATACAAAACCGAAAAATGCTTTCATCTTATGGTTTGTAATTGGGGGAAGAATCCTTACAAAGAATAGGATGAAATTTAACATAGAGACTACACATTATAAATTGTGCTTAAATCAATCTAAAAACATTGATCACTTAGTTTTTATATGTAGTAACTCATCTCAGTTATGAAACAAAGTAACTTCCCTACTAAACATCAATTACATTACTAATGACTGGTCAAAGATGGTGAGATGGGCTCCATAACTCAAGTTGAAGAGTAAAGCTGATAAAAAATTGTTTAAGATTTGTTTCACTATTGCAGTCTATAACATATAGAGGGAAACGAACTTAATATTGTTTTGAGGGAATCAAAAAACTAAGAGGATTTATTCAAGAAGATAGTGATGCAGATAAGATTTACATCTATGGCAAGGGATTTACACCTCAAATTAACTTATAATATGAAGGAGAGATGGTGCCTATAAATTGTTTAATGTTTAATGTATCTTTAAGTAGCTAAAAACTGAAATGGACTAGATGATAAGAGGGTCTTCAACCTGATTGTATATAGTGGCACATGGAACTTGTATAGTAGGTAGTTCCTTGTATTCTATTGTTTTCAACAATGAAATCTCACTTAACTTTTGAAACAAATTCTAATGTTGAGAACACGATATGTTGCATGGGTGAACGGGCAGTAGATGAGATAGTGGAGAAATATCCAAGTCTTCCCTTTAGAAGCCCAATTTCTACTTTGAAAAGTTCTAATTTTGTTTTCATAGCTTAATCTTCTCTATTTAATAATTAAGAATTAGACGTCAGATGGCACATTATATTTATCTTTGAGCTGTTTATATAGATTAAGATATACACATTCAGTTGGGAGAATACACCCATTAGGAATAAATTCAATTCTTTTGCTTAGTTTAAAATCATAATTTATGGTTAGGCCTATTTGGCAAAAATTAAATTCCCAATGGAACTAAAAGCCTAAACTCTAGCTAAAACAGAAGAAAATAATCCTAATAGGCATACATTAGGTTTTATTATTAAACTATAAACATTTAAGCTATTTCTCAATTCCTTAAATAATTGAAAACCCACAAAAATTTCCCAACTAACTAACTTAATCATTTTGTTTTTTGTTTTATAGTTCTTTTACCATTTTAAATAACAAGTCTTTACATTATTTTATCCCATTCTATTAAGAGAATTGTTTCATCTCTTTCATCATCATGTTGTTTGAATTACAATTTCATATAAATAAAATTAAACTTGTCTTTTTAAATGAAAATATAAAAGTTGATTTAAAGCTCTATGTCACAATCTACACATCTTTAGTTATTTGATTTTAATCCCTAAGTTAGTTCATCAACTTCAAGGAATTCATTCACATATTTTAAATTTCATTTTAAACAACTATATGTATTTTATTTTAAATCCTATGTAAAACCATAAACTCCAAGGAATTTAACCATATATTTTATTTTCTTTCTTCAAATTGCTTTTATTTACTTGAAAAACAACTTTTTTTTTCTCATAACCACTAAATTTTAAAACCTTTTTTAGACTTAAGTAACCATTGAGGCAGGTAAATACGACCCCTGCCACCTTCTCTATTTTATAATTAGATCCTAAAATTATATCTATGGTTCGGATGTTTTTAGTTCCTTTCCTTTAAATTCTTGTTTTATCATTCCTTAATATGGTAAGGTGGTGAATCCATTAAAAGTATATTTTTGATTTTTAATCTCATCTCTATTTAAGGACAACTAAAAATGTTAGTGAATAGTAAGTCATCTTTAATTAAAATTTTAGCCAGTTTTCAATCTGTGGGCTCAATCATTTCATAAAACCTAGGGCTCCAATTTTCTTTTATTAAGTGATCTTTTTTCATTTAGGAATAAATTTTATTTTTCAAACCTTAGACCTAAAATTTTCATAAGATCCTATGTCTCTAATTTCCATTTTAGAAGTTAGAAACTATTTTTGAAACCTTATGATCTAATAATTTTACTAAGTTTCTAGACCTAGTATTTTCTTGAAAAGCAACTTCAAATTAACTTATTTAATATTGTTAAACGATATGAGATTTTAACTCATAGTTTTGATGATACATTACTTGATGTGAATGAAATATGTACATTTTTAAAGTAGTTTACCTAATTTTAATGTTAAATTACCTTGTTTTAATTAGTTTTTATTATCTTTTTAAGCAATTATGCAAATTGGACATTAATAAGATATTATTCAAGAATTGGTGACCATTCTAAGCAAAATCATGAAGAAAATTCACAATGTTTAGAGGAATATAACGTAGCCCAAACCCTATCCATAGCTTATTAATGTAATCACGCCAAAAGCCCTATCTATAAATTGGGCTATAATTATACCCTAGGTAGTGTCCTAAGTGAGGTAGAATGTATTTAAGTGTGGAAGCCCTAATTTTTGGAACACTTTAACTGAATTTTAGAGAAAACACATTAGACATATCTTTTTTCCATTAATGATCAAGATCCAAACATCATCTCAATAGGTCAAGAAATTGTAAAAATTATGAGTTTATCTAGATTTTTTTATCATGAATTTTTTATTTTTTAACATACTTTATTGCTAAATGCTTTCTTATGCTTAGGGATAAAAAACGCTAGTTGTTATATTTGTAAGGATTTATTGGATTTAATTTACGATATGAGATGTATTTATATGAGTTAACTTTGATTGGTCTTAACACTGATTTATTCATATTGGCATTTAATACAATCAAAATTTCACTTATGGATGACTGGAGAGCTTGCTTGTGAGTAGACCATAGCTTTCATAGAGGGGGTTAAATGGGGTGCTCGATAGATACCTACGTGAACTTCTTGAAGTTAGGATGAAACGTTTCATAAAATTTTATAATGCTTAATACATTAGGAGGATTATTAGTAATGGTTAAGATACGAGTTAAATAGCTAGAAAAGTAGATAGTTGTAGCTCAAGTGCAATTGTAGTTTTTAAGAGGTCTCATAAATTTAGAGAGTATATCCAACCTAGATTAATTCAATCATAAATTCAAAATTACTATTCTAAATATAGATATTTGGTTGAATTCTATTTTGATTAATTGTCTTATCATTTATTTCCTTAATTATTGTCTAGGCTTAGTTTTATTTTTTTAATTCAAAATCCATAAAAATAATTTTTCTATTTTTATCCTTAGAATAGTTAATAGTGTTAGGCTTTCTAATTCACACTAATTCTTTGTGGGATTCGACACCTACTTACCATTACATTACTTGATAAATGCACTTTCATAATTAATGAGTGGTAGATTTGTATTAGAAAAAAAAACTAGTTATATTAACACATATATGCATAAATCATACATAGATCACTAAGTTATGTTGTATTGATTTATTTGTTTTTAGAAAACATATTAACTATTTTTCTAGTCTTGTGTTCTCTTGATTTAATTTGTTATTTTCATTTAGTTATTTTATATTTTCTTTTTGTTACACTTTATTTATGTTTACTCTAATTTTAGGGGTAGTTATGGTGTAAGAGAAAAAGTTGATAGTTTGTATTTCTCAAAGAAGATCTAGAACTTGAGAGAACTAGCCAAAATTGAAGGGAACAAGCCAAGTGATATAATGAAAATAGAACCTAAAAGTATGGAAGAATAATGAAGAACAATGATAGAGTATATTGAATTATAAACTATATCACAGGAGAGCGTAATCAATCATTGAAAGGTCAAAGATAAGTGCTTACTATTTTATGATTAAACCCAATGTAATCTACATGCTTTAATAGAATTTATAGTTTACTATATTAAATAATGAGGATACTAATGCATATATTGCCAACTTTATAGAGATTTTTGATACATTCAAGATTAATGGAGTAGCTAAAGATACCACTAAGCTTAGTTTATTTTTATTAAGATTGAGTTATTGAGCGAAGCAACCGTTAAAAGCATTACCATCTATATCAATTACCACTTGGGAGAGTCTTGTAGAGAAGTTCCTTTCCAAATTCTTTCTACCATCTAAGACATCAAAGTTGAGGAATGATATCTCTTCCTTCCAGCAATTAAAAAATGACAGTTTATATGAAATATAGGAGAGATATAAAGATCTATTTAGGAAGTGCTCATACCATAATGTTCTAACGTTGATGTAAGTTTAAATATTCTATAATGATAAATATTACAATAGTTGGAACATTGAGCAATAAATTTTTTTAGGATACCCTAGAGTCGATAGAAGACATGATAATGAATAATTACCTATAATAGTTAGGAAGCGAAAGAGTAAATAGATTAGATAGGATCCATAATATAGATAACATTAATATATTAACAAATTAGATGTAGATGATATTAAGAAAATTAGACAACCTAAGCTCAACATCAAGAACAAATCAAGTTATAAGTTATGAATTATTTCGGGGAGGACATCAAGGAATAGAGAGTCAAGCTAGAGATCATATTAGTTAATCACTAGAGCATGTCAATTTTAAGTTAAGCTTAATAGAACAACTGCTAAGACAAAAATGGAGAAATCTTCCAAATTTCTCCTAGAGCAATTAGTAAGCTTATAGACCTCTATTTTAAGGTTTTCAACAAATTGTGCAAAAAGAGAAGTACAAAAGTTTAGAAGATATGATGATAGACTTTATATAAGAAACTACTTTTTGATTTCAAACTCATGAAGCTTTGAAAGGAATCTCAAAGTTTAGATAGCTACCTAAGTTAATAACAGAGAGACAATAAGACACTTTCCTAGTGACATAGTACCCAACCTTAGGGAACTTATAGAGGAGGTTACACTAAAAGGAAAGGAGTTGACTAACACCAAGGGGGAAGAAAAGAGCAAGGTTAGAACACCACTTAGGGAGTATTGACTGAGAATTCCTTACCGTATTAAAGTATTTTAGGTGATCAAAAAGGAAGAAACTATTACTCAAAAGGAGTACGAAGAGGATAAGGAAGAGGAAGACCCTAAGAACAAAATCACAGACACAATAATAAATTTAGGAAATATTAAAGTCCTCTAAGATATCATAATAACAAGGCTAGGTGATCTAGGGAGTTATAACATTTCATACATAATTGGTGGTATTTATATTAATAAGGCATTAGTAAATTTAAGTTCAAATGTTAATGTAATGTTTTATACTACGCTAAAAAGTTTTAAATTAGGTGAATTGAAACTCATTAAAAGAGTGATGTTTCTTACTAAAAATTTAATAAAAATTCTTAGAGATACTAAGGATAATGTGTCAGTAAAAATTGATAGGTTCATATTTTCAATAGATTTTTATACTTTAGATATTGACAAGGAAGAGAAAAAGTCTCTAACCCTTAAACCCTTCCTAGACATAGTAACGGTAATAATTAATATTAGAGAAGATAAACTCATACTTAGGACTAGAATTAAAGAGCTCATTTTTTTAAATTATAAAATGTCATTTATACTTATTAAAGATTTGGTATAAGCAAATTATTTCTATATTCTATAGGAAATTATCAAGAAAAAAATAAAATACTTATAAAAATGAGGATAACTGCAAAAGTAAAGAAAAATATCTATATAAGAGACAATAACCCTCTAAATGAAACACTTTGTAGTGATACAGAAGGAAGCAACCACATTCCTCCGACAATTAATTAATTTTAAGGAAAAATTCAAACTAAAATAATCATAAAAAAGTGCTTATTGGGAGGTAACCCCACCAAAAGTATAAATCCTTTTTAAGTTTATTTAGATTCATATTTGGCATTATAAATCACCAATTTAGGATTTCATTTGGCTTTTAATATATATTTTTTATTAGATTGATTAATAAATTTACATCTTGCTTTAACAGTTTATGTTTAGTATTTTGCCCTTTTTTTCTATTGCTTTGGTTAGGAATAAATAGGAAGGCACATATGAGCTTAAGGAGGCATTTTGAAGATGTATTAAAGATTAAACATCCAAGAAACAAGCTAGTGGAAAGATAAAAATAAATAAATGTATGTTGGATTATTTTAAACAAGGCTTGGGACACACTTATGCCCTAAACCACGTTGTTTTTTTGAGTTTTTCAAAAGGATCCATGACATGGAAAATGCCAAAGTCTCAACTGTGTTTAATTGAAAAGAAAAACAAAAAGATCTACAACTTAGAGACACTCCTATGCCTCTATTCATGCTTAGAGGAAACACAAAACAAAATGATCCATGGCCTAGGAACACAAGTATGCTTATGGCTTTAGATTTAGAGAACTTTTCTTAAAAGGCTTCACGATCTAGGCCAAGCTCGTGCCCTAAATCTTGTCTAATGTTTTCCAAATCTAGAATTCTTTATGATCTACATTGTAGTTTTGTTGTAGAATATGTCGCTAAAATTTTAAAACCCATGGGGTACCACCAAACACACTCTTCCATTTCCTAATTCACTTTTCTCTTAATCTCTCCCAATTTCTTTAAATGCCCACTATCTAAATCAGGTTCCCTAGAAAAACCCCATACACTTTTTGACATTTCCCCTATATTCTTACTAAGATTCAACAACGTTTTTCTTCTTTAAATCCATATTTTAGAAATTTAGGGCTTAAAAATTCAACTTTTAGGAATTTTTACAATCTTAAGCAATCCTTCACATAGTTTTAATTTTTTACCCACACACATAACCATAAGTTCCCAACCATCCATAATCCAAAGAAAGAAGGAATAAGAAATTTAAGTTGGCTCTAAAAGTAAAGCATTCATAAAAGTTAAAGGTTCACCTCATAATGAACAACTATACCTATATCCTACAATGATGATCATCTTGAACAATATACTTACTTGAAACATATAGCTTTTAAAGAAAACAAATGCATATATTGGGGTGGTTTAGAGAGTGTGGGTTTGGTAAATGATGTAAGGAGTTATGTAGGTAATGGGTGATGGTAATTAGCTTTGATATGACTGATAATGCCTATTAAGAAATCACTTAAAAAATTTTAACTCAGCTAGGCATGATTAGGTGTGTTAAATATAAGATAAAATATAATTCAAGTTAGTGCAATTAAATGATCTCTATTTTTTAATGAGTTTGTATTGTGATGCAAGCTTTACATATCCAAATAGGTGAAAATGAAGGACACTAAAAGCTCTATAATTAAATTCTCTAACAAGCTTTATAAGTGAAAACCTAAAGATTTTTGGAGAACTATATCAATAAGCAAATTTTTCTATGATCAATCAATAACCAAAAGCACCTAAACTACCTACCCCCTTAGATACCTACATATGGTAATAACTTATTCACTTTTAGGGATAAAGGAGTGTTTAATAGGAGTAGTCACATATAGAGATTTGTTTTGATTATGGTGCATAATTAATAGGAGACTGTATCACCTAAGTAAATATTTTATAGTATATTTAGAGTATATAGACAATACATAGCACTATGCAATATATGTATGTAGTCAATAAATAACATTATACAATATATGAAGGCTCTATCTTACTAAACTAGCAAAAAACCTAGGAGATTTTTTATTATCTTTCAAATCTAACTATTAGGTGTCGTGTGGGTGCTCTCGACCTTGAAATGATGAGGCCTATAAAATTAGTGAGGAAGGTCAATAACAGCTGATGCACCTCACGAGGAAAAGGCAATGAAGGGGCTTAAAGATATTAAGACTTCACCACAACAAATGATATTGGAGAGGATTGATAGGACTATTCATTGTATAAAGACCAAGACGCATAGTCAAAGATATGTTTTAAACAAAGTATAAAGGCGGTTAAGAAAAATGGAGCAAGGGTTATCTACCTTCTTCAAGTATGTAGGATACTTTAAGATGCTTCTAATGAAGATGGTTAAGAAGAATGGAGCAGGGTTTATCTGCTTATGTTATGTATATAGGATATTTTAAGATGCCTCTATAATCTTTAACAACATTAGAGGAAGATAATTATAATGAGGACTGGCCTATTACTAACTGAGCTCTTATTTACTTTTATTACCTTTAAGTTTTATTCTTTTTACAAATTATGTTCTTCCCTTTATGATAACTATATTTTTTATACTTACGTCATTTTATTTATGTTTTATATTAATTTTAGTTTAACTTAATGTTAAGTTTCCTTTTGCATTTTATTATTTTCCTTTATTTAGTTTTGTTTATTTACATAGTATAAATAAATTCTAGATGTCAATCATAAATACCTTAGATAGCGAATGACAAATAAGGAATAGAGAAGTTTATAATCCCTTTTTATTTTCCTTCATTTATATTTATCTTCCTTAATTTTTATTTTGATTGTTTATATTTCATACATTATGGTCAATGTTTAACTCAAGTATGGGGAGAAAATCAATTATTTATGAGCCATGCTTTATTTTTCAATTTTACTACAATTAGTTTAAAATGGAATAATTATGAATATATTTTGCAATCAAAGAAGACTGATTAAGATTACATATTTTAAGTTTGGTCATTTTTCAATTCAGTTATTTTAAGGAAAATATTAATAAGCATTGATAATTAATTTAGTTCCAATTTGTTAAATAATCATGATAACAAATACTTGGTTATCTTATGGTAATTTTTATATAATTTAGGCATTTTTTTAGTTAAATTGGATCCCTTTTAAGAATTTTAATATCCTACTAAAAATATACAATAAAATAAAACAAAAATATTTGTGTATAAGAGAGCATAAATAAATTTACTCTGATGCCTTTTACCTAAGTCAAAATGTTGAAGTTAAAGTGCTACTAGTATCCATTTAAAACAAAGACCTAACTAACTATAAGCAATCATGTTAAAGTTTGTCCTTATGTCAAAAAATTAGGTTGATTTTCAAACAATTATGTTAGTGTTTTTTTTTCTATTAATTTAGGTTATTAAATTGTCTGAAAATTTAAAATTCTTACTCATTTATGTCTACTTTATAAATTAGGTTGAGTTTTAGATATTAAGTTAATGTTTAAAGGATTGTTAAGATAAATTGAATTAACTTATGATTTAATGCAAGTATTTAAATTGCTACTAATTAATGAATGATGTATTATCTTGACTAATCATATTAAGTTATTAAACACCTTGTTGGAATTGGTAACTGTTTTGTAAGAGTGATTAAATTGTTTTTCTTGAGAATAAGCAAAATATTAAGTATGGGATATTTGATGTGCATAAAAATGCACATCTTTTCTCATGTTTTTTTTTTCTTGATTTTAATGTTAAATTACCTTTTCAATTTAGTTTTATATATCTTTTCCATGTAATTGTAAAAATTGGACCTTGGGACTCTCTAAGAATTGGTGACAATTCTATAAAAAAATCATGAAGGGATTTATAATTCTTAGAGGAAAACAATCTAGCCCATACTCTACTGTAAACTTATGTCCTAAAAGGATCAAGTGTAGCAAGTGACATGGCATAAGCCATAACCATATAAGAAACTATGTGCAAGTCAGAGGAGAAATAAAAATATCAATTATTAAAAGACATGGTTATGCTAAAGGCCATGTTTTAATTTCCAAGAAATAGAAAGAACCACATCTTAGTGACATAATCATACTAGAGGTTGTGTTCATCACCTAGAGGAAATAGTGATGCCCATGATTTGGGCCATAACCATGCCATAGACTATGTCCTTAGTGAGGTAAAACAAATTTAAGTGTGAAAACCCTAATCTTTGGAGGACTTTAGCTAACCTATAGAGAAAATATATGTTAGACATGTTGGATCCCGTTTCCGAAACCCAACTACTTAATCCGAAACCGCGTTGGAAAAACTTAGACTACTCCGAAAATCCCGATATAATTTTTTTTCATTCTTATTCATCTTAAAACCATTCGAAAACATCC